>JAHKKF010495893.1:0-18440 GCA_019740295.1 Labeo calbasu | reverse complement strand
TATAAATTATTTTTACTATGATGCTCAAAACATCATGCATGCATAAATGTTCAGAATACGCTGTACAACCAATGGCATTCATATTGCCAGCAGGCTTAGGAATGTCTGTTTTTATAACGCACACTTGGGCTGGCTACCTGTTTAATAATGCAACTCTGTCCACCAGCAGGACAAACAGAGTGAGCTGAACAGGTGCAAAAGGTTCCACTCAACTGTGTATGCTACACTCAGAGAAACTACTCTTGTCACAAATCAAAAGCCTTTTCATTTATTTTATTTATTTAATTGTTTTGGTTTCAAAAATATATCATTAACATTAAGATGACTCATTTTATGTGTTCAAACATGATGTCTAGTGTTGGGCGATATGAAAATATATTTCAATGATATAAAGTATCTATATTTTGCTATATGTAAATATAGCCGCATTCTGACACGTTAGAGCGATAAAGAAACATGCATGAATGAGAAAAGCACCACTGATGCTTCAATAATTCAATGCAAAAATCACTTACAGTCCGACTGACAGAAAACTGCCTCAACAGTCAAATACACACAAAATGATGTGAAAATGCCTGTATTCAGATCACATGGACGACTCTTCCTCAAGTGAATATCAACGGTTAATGTATCAGAAACAGACACGTTAACAGACATGTCAATATATTAGAGCTGTGCATTAGGTCTTAAGCCTAATAAACTTTGTGTAATTAATGTCAATTAAACAGCAAAATAAAAAGACAAAATCATAACGCTAATATTGTATTTATCGGGTTGCTTGTTATTTGCACTTTTGTTCTTTTTTATCCACCTAAAATTTTTTAATTTATTGGGTCTGGCTTCCAGTGTTATTCGTTTCCAGCTATTTTTAGCTGTACATTACAACTAATTTTGCTGCTTGATATTGCAAACTGGTGTCTTACTATATTATTTTAATGTATTATCTTTTAACTATACTTGCAAATATGAAAAAAATATTTAGGAGAACCAGTGCGACTGACCCAATCAGCATAATTGTGTCTGCGCTCAAGAGAGCTTCAAAGGTTTCTACACCATGTTTTTGCAGCATTGAGTAATGTATCGCAGACATATCTATTGATTTTTTTTGAACGCAATATTAATCAGAATCCACTCACTAAAAACTCATGCATCCTCTCATTATGACAAAGACACGATGTAAATAAGAGAATAATTGTGCAGTGTAGACAGCTTTGTTGATAATAATGGAACCTTGTGAGATCGTGATGAAAGGTGTGTGAAAGATTTTAAGAAAGTCTGCAAATGTGATATTGATTTAATACAAGAGTTCAATAAACAAGAAGTTAATATTAAGTGACTTACATTGTCTGACTATAACGATATTGTCTGATTTTGCCAGCAAAAATATTCTCAAAGTCCCAAGCTGAGACGCTGCACATCTGCAAGTAAACACAGTTTTGTTTATAAATGAATGTGCGCTTTTAAATGAATTTTAAACGAACAAGTAAATGATTCAATTACCCATTCATTAAGACAGTCACTTACTGCCTGTAAGTTCCTGAATGAATCAGCCATTCAAACGAATCAACTGAATGAATGATTCAGTGATAAACTCAGTGACTTGCCGCCACCTACTGGCAGTTTTTAGTTTCTTTTTTTAAAGTATCATTTCAGTTAGCTATTTAAATAATTTCAATCCATCAGTCAATATTTCTGTTTTTCAAAATGTTGTTGAATTTACATTGTTATGAATTGTTATGAATTCATGTTTTTCTGTACCACCTCGGTAGTGCAAATTAATTTTGTTAATATTTATTTCTTTTGATTGGTAACTTCTAATTCTACTTGTTCTTATCTGACTGTTTGAATTAGAAATGAAAAAAAAAGCTTATACATATACATTTTTAAATTTGACATAAAAGATGACATACTTTTAGTAAAGTAATGGCATTACAAAGGTTAAAAAAATGCCCTTCTAAATCACAAAATCACGGCCCTGTGTTCATATATCATTTTTTTCTCAGTAACCTGACTCAGACAGACTGTTTATCAAATGACAGAATCAAAAATATTGGAGATTTAGATTTGATGAGGCCTTATGATATCAAAAACAACTCAACCTCCTGAGCAAATGTAACTGTTCTGAGGTGGTGAAATTGTACAATGTATTTTAAACAGAAATGTACAATTTTTAGGGAAAAAAAAAAGTCAGCATGAAGGTTCAACCCTAAGGGGGAAAAACTTGTACAAAAACGCACAAATGAGCTCATATAAATTAGCAACCAATACACAAAACGTAAAATACTTGCAGATTGCCATGAGAGAATGTTGGCAAAATGACAATCTGCCCAAAAACATTTTTTATATTTACTCTTAAAAATGTCAAAAGGATTGTATAATCAACAGTAAACAGTTGTGTCCAGTAGTATAATGAGCTTCATCTCTGGCCACTAAAGAGGGAACTGAGTCTCCCTGCTTCTGACCATTGTGCTGTTATTTCTTTAATAATGAAAGAATACAAGCTGGTGAAACCCCCGACTGTGATGAAACATCAAGACCACACAGATTTTATGAACAATAGCTTTCCTTTGATGTGTTTCAAAAAGATTTGGCTTTTGCCTTTTTTATACTATTTTATTTGGCAGACACGGAAAAGGTAAATGAGTTCCAGTGCATTTAATTCACCCAAAGCGACTGACAGTCCACTAAATGCAGTCTCCCTACTGAGAGCTTGGGTCTTGATCAAGGGCAATATAGTTATAGGATTCTTTCAGTGACTCTCACATCTGCATGAGCCACTGGCTACCACCGCTCCAGTTTGGTGTGGGCCATTTGTGATACTTCATATGTTTTCCTAACCAGAAATCAAAGCCAGTAATTAAGCATGTCTTATAGTGTCAAACCATACTTCCTGGTTTAATCCTTAAAAATACGTTCTTCATCAAATGCTGAAATCAGAGGGGAATCCCACTAATTATTCAGTTTGACTGAGGGCCTTAGACAAAGTCACACTTCTAACAGCATTTTAAAGTGTTAAAATCTCACACAGGATCTAGTTATTAAAAGTTTATTTCATAGTGCAGTGCTTTGACTGTGGATACGGGGAAAGGGAGAATGGAAAGAGATAAAACTTTTAAGACATGAGAAAGTCATTACAGATGACTTTCTATTCATGATACTCATTTTCACTCTGCCTGTGTTTTTGTGAAAATACATATACACCACTCGATGTGCTGTAGTAAACAAAGGCAAGGGAAAGGTTTTTTAGCTGAACTGCCATACTGTGATCAAATGAAGGAGAAGACTGTGTGTATAAACCAATCACAGAAAAGGAGCGAGACAGAAAGAAAGAGGAGATGACTAAACCAAACAAACTGCGGTTTGGAGAGATGGGAGTTTCAGATTTCCAGGGGTCTCTCTCTGGCTTGTGTGAAAGTGTGAGGGAGTCTACAATGCACATATATAAACAGAGACACACACACACTTTCGCATGCACACATACAAGTAAACATAATCACACGCAGCACGGGAGATTCCTCTCAGGAAGCCTAGTGTAAATACTAATGTCATACTCTGTAACGCTTCAAAATGAATTCTTGCAAATATACTCCATGACATTTAAAGCAATCATGAAAAAAAAAAGATTTAAAAATAAAGTTTCATAGGTTAAAACTAGTAAGAAATGTACTAATTTCGTATATATTGTTTAAAAAAAAAACTAAACCAAAAATGTCAAAAGTAATAGCATTTCTCTTACACCTTGAAATACATGTGAGTGTACACATATTTATTATTTTCAAAAAAAAAAAATCATTTTTATAGATATTTTCAAGATAAAATTTATTATATAATATTATTATTTGCTAGGTTTTATTGTCACTTTGCATGTGTTTTTATGAAAATACATTTACACCATTCAAGGTGCTGAATACGTGCGATATAGACATTACTTTGACTATAAGCCACATATTATAACCAATCGATATTAACGGTAATGTAGAAACATCCATTTTCTGCACATCTGCTTTGAAACAATATGCACTGTGAAAAGAAACATGAATTTAATTTTACAACTGCACTTTGCTTTATCAAATTATCTGATATTTTAAGACATAAGATATAGAATGGTGTATTCAAGTCATTTTATGTGTAAATTGTATGTATATCTTAAAAATAATAGGACAAAAAAAATAGCATCATATCATCAACCCATTACTTAACAGTGGCTCAGCCTCCTTTCATAATGGCACAGGAAGATGATGGGCCCGAAATAGAAAATAAATATTTCCATTTTCGAATCCAACATAATTAACCCAAGCAGTTTTCATGACTGAATGTTCATCTTATTGCATACTAGTGTGCTAATCTTGGTTTATCTTAGTGAAAGTATGTGAGTGTTTGCGCCTAAGCACAATATTACAAAGAAAACAACTAAAAACACTAAGACACCCTTTTTAGTGCAAGCATCTGTAACAAAGCATTGCACTGAACCTGAGCTATGTTGTATAAATGTTTGATGTTGGAAACCCCCATTAGAAAAGCTGTCGTTGTAGTTAACCACTAGAGCTCCTGTACAGAGGCAATTTATCTGACTTTTTTAAGCCAGTCTTCCAAGAAGCAGATGTAATAGCACTGGTAAAAGATGGAGCCAGACTAGCTCTAATGATTCATGCTTCCGAAATGACCCTTTGTGCTCTATAATACTGCTGAATTAGGCTGACAGCTCCACTAAAACAATTACCTGAGCAGAGCACTCACAGAGCCGCCTGGAGACGTTACTGTCCCTGTGAGGGGAGCAAGAGGGGTGTCACAGAGCCATAGCCAGAGAAGATTTTGTGTGTGTGTATATTTCGTCACAAAAAGAAGGCCTACATTGATTTGTTTTAGCTTTTTTTTTGTTTCCTAGTTATTCATTAATTCATTCGTTACAGTTATTAATTCACTCATCCATTCCATAATTTCTTTTTTACAATTATTTTCACATACTGTACAAAGCTGTTTGTTTGTCTGTATCTCTAGCTGTCTGTCTATGTATTTATCTATATCAGAATACACACAGACACACACACACACACACACACACAATACACACTAGGAGCTCTGTAAGTACACCTAAACACAATCATGTTTGCTGTTTCCCGCTGCTTCAATGGCCCTGATGGAGGCCACTAATACATAGACGACACACAAACATGTACTCCTGTACAACTCTCGCATTATAGGGCGAATGGGCCAGAGCCACAAATGTATAACCTTTAATTTCAGTCTTTATCCCAAGGTAGATGGATCAGAGTAAATGGAAGAAGAGCAAGAGATTGAAAGAAAAACAGAATAAGAGAAACCGACGGTCAGAAAAAGAAGTTGAAAAAAGTACAACAAACAGACCAGCATCTAGCTGTGTGTGAACTCAGACCAACCAAGGATGTCTGATGTTTATAGGTTGTTGGAGTGCAAATATATGTTCCCTCTGAATCGAATGAGGACAAAAAGATAGTAATTATTGCTGAGGAGCCATTAGGGCCACTTCTTTAGCTGGCTGTGCTGCCATAGCTAACTAATGGACTAACAAGAGCAGCCACTGCTGTGCCGTCTCATGCTTTCCCACTCAGTCCCTGGGGTATGTGTGTGTGTGTGTGTGTATGGATGCGTAGCTCTGTCTAGCCTTTCAGAGTTGTTGACAAAATCACAGTGCTGGACGATTAGCTGGACTACATGAATAATAGTCCTTCCCCTCATTAGTTGTATGTGTGAGGGGGGTCGGTCAGCGGTAAATGACCATTGTCTATAGCTGCCCTTCTCTTTTCTTTTTCCTTTCTGGTCTCCTCTCATTCTTCAATCTGCTGTCCTCAGAACTTTGTCTTATTTCCTTCTCTTCTCACCTCAATGCTTACAGATGTCGTGTGTCTGTACCTTCTGTTGTTATTTATGGTGACAGAAATGCATGTTCTGCATTCAGGTTGTGCAGACTTACAACCTTCCAGGGATAAGGAAGAATGCCACATGTAAATAACGGAAGACATATATACTCATGTTCAGGACAAAAAGAAACCACAAACTAAAATCCTTCAAAGACAGGCCACCACTGCACTGTCATATACCAATGTCATGTGCCAGAAAAAATCCACAGAAAATGTGACTGAATAAAATACAAGCTAATATAAAGGAGTAAAACAAATATAAGACAAAAATTGGTTTCCTGAAGCAGAACAAAAGCCATTAGCAACCTTATCTAAGTGGCATGTAAAAACGTTTGTAAATTCATTAAGTACAGCTTAAACTGATACTTCCCATTGCTTTTACAATTTATCCAAAAAGACATTTAATAAATTATATTAAAGTAATAGTCATTGTATACTATATCAGAGAATAAAACAGTGGCTGACATTTATGTCACCAACTACAGTGCATAACGTTATCACTTGAGCACCTCACACTATCACTATGTACACAGTGTTTGGACCTCACAGAGATGATCTGTGAATGAACAGTATGCATGCAGTAGTTCACTGCATAATGCAAGTTTCCAGTCAAAGAAAAGAAAGCTGTAGGCTAAATATGAATTGCAACAATCCCACAATGATCCAAATCACAAGCACATGCACATCCCATAAAAAATGCAATAAATAAATTAATTAATAAATAAAATAAAAATGCTAATTATTTGTATTCAGTTGAAATTTGTACTAATTTCCAGTGCCTTGAAATGATAACATTTCATTTTCATGTTTGGCAGCATTACTGGCACACAATCTTACATTTAAGTTGAGCTGTGTACTACCTAACACGGCTAAATAACACACAGTGATGATCTTAAAGGAGAAGTTCACTTCCAGAACAAAAATTTACAGATAATTTACTCACCCTTTTGTCATCCAAGGTGTCTTTGTTTCTTCAGTCATAAAGAAATTATGTTTCTTGAGGAAAACATTTCAGGAATGATACTGAAATATAGTGGACTTCAATGGTGCCCCCAAGTTTGAACTCCCAAAATGCTGTTTAAATGCATCTTTAAATGGCTCTGAACAATCCTAGCCAAGGAACGTTTGTTTATTTTCTAGACAAATTGACAATTTATATACTTTTTAACCTCAAACGCTCATCTTGTCTATTCTCTGCGCGCATGGTAGTCTGTCTAATCTGGGTCAATACAGTTAGGGTATATCGAAAAACATTTCTCCTCCAACTTCAAAATTGTCCTACATTGCTGCAGAAGTAACAACCCAGTGTTTACAAAGTGAACATGCAAAGAAGATCAAATGCCCTTTACAAAAAAGGTAAAATAGTGATGTAGGACGATTCTGAAGTTGGAGAAGAAAACGAGATGGGAGTTTTTCGACATACCCTAACTGTATTGACCTGGATCACACAGACTACGCATGCGCTTAGCAGAGAATAGACAAGACGAGATTTGA
Organism: Labeo calbasu; assembly: GCA_019740295.1. NCBI lineage: Eukaryota > Metazoa > Chordata > Actinopteri > Cypriniformes > Cyprinidae > Labeo > Labeo calbasu. The sequence continues at coordinate 11,049 of JAHKKF010495893.1, read as the reverse complement.
GGTTATAAAGTATATAAATTGCCGATTTGTTTTGAAAATAACCGATCGTTTCGCTAGATAAGACCCTTCTAAGACTCTTCCAGGATTGTTTAGAGCCATTTCAAGCTCCATTTAAACTGCATTTTGGAAGTTCAAACTTGGGGGCACCACTGAAGTCCACTACATGGAAATCATTCCTGAAATGTTTTCCTCAAGAAATATAATTTCTTTACGACTGAAAAAAATGAAAAAAGACATTAATATCTTGGATGAAAAAGGGGTGAGTAAATTATCTGTAAATTTTTGTTATGGAAGTGAACTTTTTCTTTAAGAGTGTCATATCTCAAAACACAGCCAATCAAAACAGGGCGGCATTTCCTGACAGAATGCTGTTCGATGTAAATCATTGCTCTTTTCTTTGCTATTGTTAAGGATGTGAATGGGAATTAATAAGCAGATTAAGTTACTGTCCAAAATTACTCAAATGCAGCATGATAAATCACAGTCGCAAGTTGGCTACTCCAATATTTCCGGAAGAAAATATCAGGGAAAAAGTACAGGTCTTTGATATTTGGAATATGCTGATTACATGGAGAATGTTATATGCATTATATGTAGAATATCATTAGAATAAAGGATTAACTAGAATGTTGGCCTTTTTTGCAAAATGTTGTGCATGCAACATGTGTTCACTTTAGTTTAGTTTTTTCTGTGTGTCCTAACAGGTTTTTAAGGTCTGCATTTAATGATAACATAAATCTAGCCTTTATTTGTCATTCCAAAAGTCTCAATGAAGCTGCAAGCGAGACAAGGCAGGAAAAGGGAGACAAAAGTGCACACTTCTCCTCTGGGACTCATTTAAACATTACATAACTAGAGGGCCCTTCACACTTGACCCTTATTAAACTCAGCCACTCAGCTCAGTTACTGTCAATTACAATAAACAACGATCATATTCCTTCACACACAAGCACACACCGTCATGCTCATACAGTTTCTTTCTTCCACAGTCACACACAGCACATACACTGCTTAGGTTTGACACTCGCATGTGCAGCTGAATTGACTTATGTTACACAAGCGTTTAATTGCCCAGAGTGTTGCACCTGCTCGCCTAGGGCACTGCTGCTGGCACAATCCCACATCACACAAGTGAAGACTGAACACTTCCTGAACACTTCTGTGTTAACCTGCTCTGTAAGACTCTGTCACTTACCTGCCTGTAGGGAGAAAGAATAGACACTTACCTTAAAGAGTGTGACAGCCCAGGGAAGAGCAGGGGATCAGGAGCACATGGCAGGAGAAAAGAGAAGAAACAACAGTGAATATTAAACACTAAAAGCTCTCTGTGACTTTCACATGAATTGTGCTATAAGAGGGATGTTTGATACACACCACAGGTAAATACTAGAAAAATTATATTTGCATTATTTTAGAGCCATGCGGGAACATACAGTGTATAGGTGTGTGATTTTCCATTGAAGTAATAAAACACACACATACCAGTACATAGCATATATATATATATATATATTATATTAATATAAGCTGTGTGCAATTTCTAGGCCTCTAGGATCTGTCGAAGATCAGAAGATCGATATTAAAATGAATGATTAAAAATATAAAGTAAATCACATTCATATAGCATGAAAATTGCCACTGATGTTGTGAAAGTTTGAGAGGACCACTGAAGGAAAATGTATATTTTAATAACAAATACTATAAACAGTTTCTAGACTGAGACATATTATTATTATTATATGTTATTAAATGGCAGCTGATAAAGACGTATAACAATGTCATTTAGAATGGTCAATATTTGCAATAACCTCAAGAATTCCTTTCATTGAAAGTGAAATGCTTTATGTTGTTGATATCTCTGCCAGCTCCGCCAGCTGGATTGTCGATGAAAGGAGGGGGATGGAGGCGCCTTTGGTATTCTGATGGCATTCACTCACCCTTTTTGACAGTAGCTAAGGTATAGCGTGGACTAATTAAGCATGCAATATTTTCGTATTTGTATTTATTAATATAATTGTATTACTTCATCTTACTAGCATTTTATAGATTTACATTAGATTTGATTGTATTTATTGCAAAATAATGCAAATAATAAACACAAACATATAACTGTTGCTTAAAAAATATCATTATGGAAAATGGATTTTTCAAGGCACTAAATTCTTTTCCTATGATGTGAGCTTTACTATAATTTTATTGCACCAGAGATATGTCACTGTGCTAATTGATCCATTGACTGTTTCTGATCCGTGATCGAGAACATAACCTGCATGAGAGAATATTAGCCATTCAGTGTTAGTTACACTGGCGATACTCTTGTAAAATCCTGTCTAACTAAACTCTGTAGTACAGGTCTCTGGTCATGATGCTTAAACAAACAGTCCAATGTTTTGAAAGAGGAAGAGCCAGAGTGTTTACACTTTGCAAGGAAATTAACTCTGGACATTAAACTTGGACAGGAGAAAGTATTTTAACAGAAAAAAATTACACTTCCACTTTAAGCCAAAAATGACACGTTTAAACACGTCTTTTCTGAATCCACCCTGAAGAATACCATGTGTTCTTTAAAGGATCTGAATTCTCATTTATGATAACTTTGTTGTACAACATTAATGTCATGGTGTCTTCTTGGCAAAAGTGTTGCATGGTCCTTGTATGATCCTTGACATAATATTAACACCTTAAAATTTTAGCAAAATGTTCAACATTATTTGAGAAAATGCCAAGTAAATAAATGTGCAGTAAGTGCATGTTTCTTCCTCCTTCTTTTAATAGGCAAAACTGTCTATGAGTGTCTCTACAATTCTCACGGTCAACAGTTCAAATCCTTCTCCACTCAGTATTTAATCAGAGGATTTACTCTTTAACCTTTTTCTTTTCATTTAAAATTTTGAAAGGACATTAATAGAAAACAGCTCATACGGTATAATGAATTCTGAAATGTGTCTCATGTTTAGCCATTTTTCATCTGACCTGTAACAGCATGTGAATTTTTAAGGGACAACCTGGTTTTCAATAAGACGCCGCTGTAATGGAGAAATTGTACTGATGGGAAGGACAAGCAATTATAATCTGCTACAGGCCCCACTGGACAAAAAGTGATTTACTTGGAAAGCCACCTTTTTCTGTACTCAACTAACTGCTTGCCAGTCCACTCGGGCCCGTGACAGCCTTCCAGATGTCAATCAAATTACCCGCTATTTACTACTGATTTGGTGGTGTCATTTGCAATATTCTTCCCCTTCTCTGATGACTGGGCCAGGAGTGGCTGGGGAGGAGGAACAGGAGGGAGGTGGGACAGCAGTGGAGCAGAGAAGACGAGGGTCTCTGTAAAATGTCATATGTCCACTTATTGTCCCAGATGAGGCTGGGGGAGGAGAGTAGAGGAAGGACATCTTCCATTTGAGGTGCATTGCAGCGGCGCATGCAAATCTGACCCAGGGGAACGACAAGCGCTGCTTTTAATGGAGTTCAGGAAAACTCATTTTACAGAGCCGAGACTCAGCAGATAATAATAATAATGCATTACGATAGGATGGCGTGTGTGTGTGTGTCGGTGTGGTCTTCTGTGATCTATATATGACTGATAAGCACCTGAGATTGAAGGCAGGGTTTGTAGCTAATGAAAGAGACGAGACACTAAGACATGTTTCGTGCTACAAGACCGCCTTTTGAACCATTTAAGTGTGTCTCAAATAAGCACCTTTGTCCAAAAAAAAAAAAAAAATGTATAAATCAGTTGTGGATTTGTTGCCTTTGCCATCTACAGGAGTTCTTTCCTAGTGTGACAAGGAGAAAAAAGACGACTAAGATGAAGAAAAAAAAACTGCACATACAAGAAAAGAGCAGACAAGGTGTAAGAAAAAGAGGTGGAGCAGGAATGAGTGTCCTGATTGATGTGGTTTGACTCAGTTTCCAACGTGTGGAGACATTTTGGTGCCTTCGGCAGTGAGTTGAGTAGAGGGAAGATCAGCGGTGCGCTTCAGTCAAGATGAGCCTTTCAACATTAAAGTCTGCTGATATTCAACTTATACCATAAATCCCTTTTATAGACCTTCATAATTGGGACGAATGCAGGACAGGGAGTTTTTCAAAAATGATCCTTTAAACATTCACAGGCTTTCTCTGGTTTTAAATGTGTTAAATGTTCTACTTGAAGAAACAATCCCAAAAACTGGCTTACAATTGTTGCTGATATAATAAAAATTGTATATGCAGTCTGGAACATGGCGTAAAAAATGAAACACCCCTGCTGCCCGTACTCCCTTTCTGACAGAACGTTCTCAGGGCAGATTAGGCGCAACCTGTCACAGCACTGAGTTCTTTGCCACCACACGGCCCCCTGATGCCGCTCCTGTCCTGACAAGAACAAGCACAAGCACAAGCACACCTACAGGCACCACACCTTCCCATCATCCCCCACTCCAGAGACACACTGAACTCTTCTAATCTAGCCTTAGTCATACTGAAATTCTCTCTGTTCTCGCCATGCCACTGCTGATAAGTGCGTTTTGTGCATTGTGTGCAGAGAAGGTTTCTGCTCAGATCTGCTACTAGCCCACAGAGGCCCACAACCAATCAGCTGGTGACTGAAGACAGCGGCAAGCATTTGATGCCCTCCTCTAAACATACACACACACACAAACACATTAAGCCAGTGAAGAGGAAACTTCCTGTGGGCCGCAAGAGAGGCACGCAGTAATCACTGTCTCTCTACTGGAAAATTACCTGAGCTGATTTCTGCTCCAATCTGTCTCTCCTGTCTCTTGAGAGGGGAGGTAGAGGGACACATCCCATCATCTGTAAGCGTAGGCGCACACGCTTCTTGTCCTCCTACCTCTGGCCCATGTGACATCATTCTGCAGTTAAGAATTCCGCCAGGTTTTCTTCGTGTGTTATTAGAACGACTCGAATTTGCCTAGCTCAGTGGCCTTTGCCATGTGCTTTAGGTTTGTCTGTCTGATTGTTCGCTGTATCACTGCACACCACGCAAGGAAGCCAAGGGGGCTTGAGAGTAGAAACAGAGGAGAGTGAGCAGAAGGAGGGGGATAGAAAGTTAATGTGCAGGATGTGCTGCCCTGTAATGAAGGCTAAGCCCTTCAGGGAGCTTTGCACCCCACCCCCAGACCGCAGCAGTTAAGAGTCTGATTGGGGATAATTGGGCTGGCCTTCACTTGAAGTTACCGTTCAGCTACACAATCTATGTTTGCTGTCATAAGACCAGGCCCGACCGGACCTCTCACAATGCCACCTGGTATCGTAAAAAACTGGGCATCTCCTGAGCAAAAAAAAAAAAAAACACCTTTAGCCTTTATTATATTATTATTGTATTGCTTACTTACAATAACAACTGCTACAACATTTAACTGGTAATGATTTGACAAACTGGTTAATGATAGTATAATAGTTTCCACTCTAAACAAAAGAAAAAACGTGCCAAGTTCTTAGAAATCCACACCGTGTATTCATGTTGGTTTCATTTTCATTTTCAGCTTTTTATTTATTTGTTTATTTTTTATATACATTAATAAGTTTATAATAACAATGAAACATTAGGTTAAAGGACTTTGTTGTTCTCTTTTTTTCTTCATGATGGTATGAAAACATTTGTCACCCTATCTTTTTTTTTGGTTCCCCAAGAGATGTATTCAATTCAATGTATATATGATTTCTTTAAACACCAAAACACTTTTTAAACACTTTTAGTAATAGTACAAACAAAGAGTGTCATGTCATTGACCAAAATGTAAAACCAAACTCTAGCAAGCTTTCAGCACTTAATTAAATGATCTACCAATAGTGTAAGTGTACTTCGCTCGTGTTGTAGAGGCATGTGTCAAATTAGTACTGGCACACTCAATACAGTATAATGAGTTAAGGCATGCACTCGCACAGTCAATTGCATAGAATGTGTTTGCATTTCTGTACACGTTCTAAAAGCTGTTAACATATACTGATCTAGGCAGTTGAATCACTGAAGATACAGGACTTGTCACTGAGCACAAAGGGAAGTGTGACCCTTTAAAGCCTCACACAGGTTATTCTCAGAGTGTTTTGTTATTCGTTTCTCTTTCTCCGTGTGCAACTGGAGGTGAGTAAGCGGCATGCTATGGAACAACACACAGCAGCACAAGCAATCAGGAGGGTTCAGGAGCCTTTTTCCGCCCCTGACCTGGAAAGTGCACATCAGCACTCGCACTCAGCTGCTGCACTGTTCCGACCTTAACATGCCAATGGGGGGAGTGATAGGGGAAAGGGGGGGTCCTGCTTTTTGTTTTGAATGGCAGGAAATCCCTGAGAATGTTTTCTGTACTCCTGGTGACAATCGGTAAAGGAGAGAGAGAGGGAGAGAGACATAGAGAGAGAGAAAGAAAGGCCAAGTTTTGCCCCTTTTGCCCTCCCCTCCTTCTTGCCCCAAGTTGTCTGGGAGAGGCAAGTAAACATGCCCTTAAACTCACAAAAGCACACACACATTCACAGTTACTCCTCCCAGATTTCTCTTTCTCCAGCAGATTTCCCGTGGTTTGCAGGAGTGGCTGTGCTGCTGAGTGCTGGGAGGATGGAATGCACCGATCAGACGTGTGGAGGTGTTGGGCAGAAACACCAGTACTGTGCACGCCAGGGGTGCCGCCCAAACCATTAACATCTCTCTTTTTCTCTTATTCTCTCTATACACCTTCTTCATATATATATATATATATATATATATATATATATATTTTTTTTTTTTTTTTTTTTCAGTTTGTCTTTTTACCTTTTCCACTTTCTCTATAACCTTCTCTCTTTTGTCACTCAAGGTGTTTCTTTAATTCTTCCCTTTTCCATCTAATATTTTAATTACTGTTGTCATTACACTCGTATTCCATATTCTGTATTTCTACACTTAGCTGGCTCATAGTGACACCCTGACCTTTATGAAGGCATTTGTATAAATCTGGAAATGCAAGCGGAAAACCAAATTTTGGGTCATGGCTCAACAGTTGAGGATTAACGTAAGACATTATACGCCATTAAAATGGGTGCTTTCTGTAGTTTAAAATTCATTTTTAAAATGTACCTTTAAAAAATTATAAATATTTTAAACTTGCTGTTATTAAACCACTTATCAAGAACCCGTGCATTGGTCCTTGTAAAGTGACCTTACTTAAATTCCAAAATAATTAAAAAATACAAATAAAAATAAAAAACGACTACCAGAAAATACTAGAACAATCTGTGTTCACTCATCTTGTGTATATGATTTGGACCGTGGGCGTAACTCCTGATCTTAGAGTCCAGTCACACCCCTGGTTAGACATACCACTTAACTCTCACCTTTTCTCTTTTCTCGTAAAGGGTTAGTTCACCCAAAAATGAAAATTCTGTCATCAATTAATCATCCCATAAGACTTTTGTTCTTCTTCAAAACATAAATTGAGATATTTTTAATGAAACCTGTAAAATCTCTGTCCTTCCATTGAAAGCCTAAAATGTTGATCGTAAACACAATGATTCAAGCAGCTTCATCCAAGTGGGATGAACAGGTTTAATTTAGACTTTTATACTTATTGCACATTTATGAACATACATACAGCAGATAGAGCGCATCAAATATGATAAACGGATGCTGAACTCTGCTTACGTGTTGAGCAAGAACCAATAAGGTTTGTTCTCGTACATCAAGCAAGAATGGTTGAGCTTCCTTGTTTACCACATTTTATAAGCTCTATGTGTGTTGATCAATGTTTATATATGAATAAAAGCCTAAATCAAACCTGTTCATCATATCATCAAAGCAATCGTGTCTCCTCAGAAGACCTGGGTTACATTGCCTGATTTATATGGATTTCTTTTACGATGTCTTTTTGTTCTTGTTTTGGTGTGGACTTTCAATGCATGGCCAAAAAGAATGAGAGAACATTAAAAATTCATTTGTGTTCCGAAGATTAATGAAAGTCTAATGGGCTTGAGAAAACATGAGGGTGAGTAAATGATGCACTTTTGTGTGAACTAATCCTTTAAACTGTTAGAATCACAACCAGTTCTGAGGATTTTTATTTCTGAATAATAAAAATAAATATCTCTATCACATTTGTTTTCCCTTTTTCTTTCTTAGGACACCTATCCCAAGGTTCACTAGATCCTTTACTATCTCTGGTTTCAGCTTTGTATCCAAACTCCCACCTCAGCGGTGTTAGTGAGCGACGCCTACTGCCAACTACAGCCTGTACCAGCCAGACAGCACGAACACTTCACTGACCACTGCCTGTATCTGTCCAGTTGTTTTAGAATGGACATTTAGATTGGAATGATCTTTGTCACATAAACATTTATTCAATACTCCATGTGCCTTGCTAGAGGACGATGGGACATTGACTCTATATTATAAAGCCACACTGTGAGATAATGAAGTGTGTCTGGTCAGGAGCGCTCTGTGAACTCACCGTTGTTAGAACTAGCACTTCAATTACAGTTTCAAAAAATGATTTGCAACATTTAATCTCCTGTAAAACTACCTTTAGAGGTGTGCTTGCGTCCGCATCTCCCCCGGTTTCGCACCAAATCATTTGGAGCTCAAACACTGAATTAAACAATGCAGATGTTCGACTGGAACAATATGCTCACGGTGTGCCCCTGCAGAGGAGGCCGAGAAGACCCTGTCCACAGTCAAATGGAGCCCCCACTGACCCTCAAATTACATTTCTCCATTGTTATTACCGCTATAAATATCACTGCGCACACTTTTATGGCTCTTGTTATCGTCTGCATTATTCATTGTTCAGGACTTTTGAATTATCTTATTGTGTAAGTGCGCATGAATGCACGGTTACAGCCCTCATATTTATTTACATGTGTATGGCTCGTTCGAGCGCTTGTTTTATTTCGCTTTTTTAATGAGCAACAAAGTGCTGGCAGTGGACTAAATGTGACTCAAGCCAATAAAGCTGATTGAATAAAAGCAGATGTCTGTCTGCAATTAAAGCTCTTTTCATAAAATCTGCAGAGACAGCCAATCAGCTCCATGCCAAACGGGCCTTTGATATCACCTGTGCTGGAAGATATGACAAGAGGTATCTGGGAGGGATGAGGGGCCCAGAATGGAGGACAAGGGGAGACATGAAAGACAGATTATGAGACGTGTATGTCAAAACCTGCAACTTTTGAAACATTCCCCTGTCCTAGCCTCCACCCTCTCTATATCCTCCTTCACAAGGTGTCTGAGCTTGTAAGGTGGTGTGACTAAAGTTAGGAGGGAACTAAAGACGGTGAGTCACTCCGCAGTCGTGGCTCTGTTGAGTGCAGGATGAACCAATCAAAGACATCATGTCCTACCTAGCAAACAGCATCAAAAGAGCACAGAGAGACAAGGAGGTGGTTCTCGAAAGTATGGAAAGTGAGCAAAATGGCATGCGGAAAAATGTCTGCAAATTATGCATATTTTACTCTGACATTCAATGCTTCCAGATGATGGGCATCAGAGCTGTCCGGTGGAAGTAGTGAGGGTAACCAGCTCTCTCTCTCTCTGGGCTGTGGGCATATGAGGCTCTAATGACGGGCTTGCATGGTTAACGCATCCTTTTAGCGCATTGCGACTCAAGTGGGTGGAAGTGAGTTAAGAGCAGGAGCAGGAGTGTAAAGGTAATTGAGTTGTAATCCTGACATACGCATTTGAGTGACAGGTAGTGCCATGCTAACGCTACAGCGACGCCAAACTCTGGCCTTTCAGAGCATCAATAAGGCCCCACTGAACACGTTAGGAGGAAATGAGTGCCTCTCTTCTCACATCTGTCAACTCAGCAGGGCCGGGACAACACAAGAGGACGTTGCAGAAGACACGATTGGAGGAAGATATGGATAAGGGCCGATTTGTGACACTCATGTCACCTTCAATATAGAACGCTCTGTACTTCAAGCAATCAGGGCACTCGACGCATGAGAAGATGGACAGATACAGCAGATATAGGGAGATAGTTCCTAGCTCTGGTTCTAGACATTTAAGCCTTAATGCATTATGTCTGAGAAACAAACAATGTTTCGACAAACTGGTATGAATAAGTCAGCTTGAATCTGACCCAAGAGACACAACTTTTGGGTTTTTTTTGTTTTTTTTTAGATAAACAGTGCTCACCACAACACACAGCTGAGATGCTACTGGTGAACACTTATTTAAAGCTATAAAAGAAAGCGTCTAGATGATTTTAAAGCTACACATTTACAAATAAATCTGTTTAAAGTCAGTGACACAATGAAAAAAAAACTAATTAAAACAATTTAAATGAACACTTAAAACTTAAAAAGGTGTTCTTTGTTGGCTTCATGTGGTTTTGAAAAGCAGACACTACACTGTATTTACCTCATTTTCACAAAATGACTATTATTAATCGAATGACTATGGTGTAACTATCAAGTAAAAAGAAAAAACATAATTTAAAACAGCAATAATCATTAGTTTTATAAAAAAAAATATATACTTTTTTAAACTGGTTCAAAGTAACCACAAGATGAAATCAAGATACATTTTTATTGTAACTATGGACTACGTTGACAAGAGTGATGTAGAAGTTTCACCATGAAGCTTACACTGGTGATGTACCGCAGAGAAAGCGGATTTCAAGGTAAATTATCTAATTTTCAGCAGTAAGAAAAAAAGTGTTTTAAAGCCTGTTGTTTTGTAGAAAATCACAGTTATATGTGATATGAAAACAGTAGGGCCTGTAGTTAGGGAGTATGTGTTATTTAATAAAAATATAATTATATTTTCAGAATTACATAATTTTTTTCTCAAACATAGTCAGTTGGGTAAAACACCCCCAGCCAGGTGGGAATGGGCAATTACTGTAGTTACTCTGTTCTGAACATAAAATCTTTTGTTTTTCCATCAAATGAATTCTTCAACAAGTTGGTTGAATAAAAATACTTGGATTTTACATTTAAAAATTACCTCATGTTAGCATCAGGTAGCTAGTTAGCAAGCCAGTTAGCATCAACTAACAAAATGTTTCAAATAGGCTATTAGAATTGTGTAATTCATAATTGTTGATTTATTATATATTTATTATATATGATATA
>JAHKKF010495888.1:0-25921 GCA_019740295.1 Labeo calbasu | reverse complement strand
GAGACTAAATGGTTCCTGATGGTTTCACAGCTAATTCTTCACTTTAATTCTTAATTCTTTTGCAGTTAACGTGTCTTTTCTTCTCCACTGTTTTTTTTCTCACCGTGCTGACCCAGCGAGCATTTCTCTGTCCAATGGTCATGCCTTAACTTTGCAAGTTCTAGTATTGCATTAGTAGTGCATCCTTCTCATGGGCATTTCATAATTTTTGACTTTTCAGTCTGGGTTAAATCTCTTTTTTGGCTTTTTTATATGTAAAAGAAAACGTGCCAAAAAATTACGCACACCTGAATATAAGGAGTTTTTCACTTCCAGCCTTCATGGACAAATATATATCACGTATAAATGATTAAATACAAAATTAATAGTAGTTATTAAGATTGATGTGGTTTGGAATTGGTAAAATGTGCTTGGAAAAAAAATATGACCAGAATATCAACGTGCCTAATAATTATGCACACAGTGTATGTATCACACAATATGTTTAACGTTGTGTACTCACAGACATTGCATCTAACAGAAGCAAAGAAAGATGATATTTTAGAATGAGCCCCACTCAAGCTAGCTACAGCATTCTGCTGATTCACTGCATTACTACTTAAAATGTCTTGCTTTATTTAATGTTCACTGATGACAGTGCCAAATTGGCTGATGACGATGCTGAGGCCAAGGACATCCTTTGTGAAATCGCCCGCATCACGCAGTCGTATGGTCTTAAGATCAACGTGGATAAGACAAACGTTTTGTCTACAGATGGATCATTGGCCATCAGGTTACCATACAAACTTCTCTGGTGAAATTGATGTCCAGTAGAAAGTACAATGAACAGCACCAAAGAAAATAATAATAAACAGGTTGAAGAGGATTTGAGAAAACAGCGTCTCAACCTTGATAAGGCTAGGTCCATGGCCATGAACCCTCAGGGTTGGAAGCATCTTGTAAATGAAATCCAGCAACGATTAGCACCCACAGCAGCGTACAGTCTGAGGAAAAGATCCAAAATGTGCCAGCTAGGGTTCAAAGAAGAAGCAGCTGCTGTCTTTCCTTGCATTGCCACACTGCATTTTTTTAGCATGTTTTAGCATTTTTTAGCAGTACTTTTTTCCTGTGTCATTCCACTTTATTGCACATTACTTTTTTTATGGATTGTAATATTATTTCTTTATCTGTGTAGATTTCTTGTGTTAATACCAATATCTGGTCAAAACTGCATGGGAATTGCTGCACTGCAACTGTGTTTAATTTAAAAAATATTGATGTGCTGAATACTTATTTCCTCCACTGTATATTTTCACTTATTCAACTCTTCTTCATGTCAGCTCAATAAGAATGAAATGACAGACCTAAAAATACATTTGAACTTAATACATTTGCATAAAGTGCAGTCATTGTATGAAATGTCCTCTAAATAGATTTCTAAACCTGAGAAACCTAATCTGTACAATTCTGTGAAGTATGGATCTAACGAGAACTAACATTCTCTGAACTAAAATCTTAAATTAATTTTTGACAAAACAAGGGCAGAAAGGGATAATGAAGAACAAGAATTAGGCTTGGATTTACTTATTCTTTAGAGTCTGAAGCCATATAATACATTTGGTGTATTTGCTGCCCAACAATAATGCTTGACATTGGGGAGTATAATGTGAAACTGTTTCTGCATATGAAAAAAAAAGCTCACCTTATAGCTTACCTTAACATAAATACAATGTGCAAATACAATGGTTAAACTTTCTTGCTCACAGTCAATTTTTGCTCACCTAAGTGAATTTGAACTTTGCACATCTATTTCTATGATGACTCTGTTTTTTTATGGACATGCATATCCTAAACCGAGTTGACTGAACTAATTCTAAATCAAATGGAAGTAACAATTGGTTTAATGTTATATCATGTTTAACGCTTTCTGGAATACTCCCTAGGTGTCTCTTGTAAAGAATACAACTGTCTGTTTGGTACACTACTTTGGGTCTTGTTATGGTCATGTTTGGATTAATTAAATTACTGATTAATTATTGATGTTTATTGACTGCTACCATACAAGTCATATGGACTTCTTCTTTAATATTTTAATTGTTCTTTGTCTTTCTTGGAGCTTGAAAGCCTCTGGTCATTATATGAAATAAGTGCAACATGAACATTTTACAAAACTTCTCATTTGCATTCCATAGAAGAAAGAAACACAGCTCAGAAACAACATGAGGATGAAGGCTTTAATTACCAGGATGAAGCTGGGGTTGTTTCGGTTTCTCCAGCTGAAGGACGGGACACTGATCTCAGGGTAGAGGTTTTCATGCAGTACCTCACAGCCATGGTGAGTGTGGCCACTCAGAATTAGGCGAGGCTTGAACCACCACAAGAGCTGTTATTGGGGAAGATTATAATCGGCTTTGAATGTTCATATATTGATATAGAGTGTACTCAATACTCCCTCCCAATAAGTCCTTCAAATCAACAGGAATCTTAATATATATTTTTAATTTTTTTTCCTCCAATAACTCCCATAAACTGTATGTCAAACAATCAGATAAAGCATTTGATTTTGAAAACATTTTTGTGTAGGCAATATGCATCAGATGGTCGATGGAAATGCCATCTGAGGCTGAGCATACAGCACCCCTTGATTAAAGAGTTACTCCACCCCAAAATGAAAATTTTGTCATTAATCACTTACCCCCATGTCATTCCAAACCCGTAAAGCTTTGTTTGTCTTCAGAACATAATTTAAAGATATTTTGGATGAAAACCTGGAGGTTTGTGACTGTCCCATTGACTGCCAGGTAAATACCACTGTCAAAACCCAGAAAAGTATGCTGTTCTATGTCAGCTGCGCTACACGGATACGTTTTCTATGTATATTTACTCTTTGATGTACATGAAAACAGCGTATCCGGTGTACGCAGTTTGCGCCTGGCGGATACTTTCCAAAATAGCGCTACGCTGACATGGAGGAGACGAATTGTCGAATAAAAATATTTTAACTTGTGTTCCGAAGACGAACGAAGCTTTTACGAGTTTGAAACGACATGGGGGTAAGTGATTAATGACAAAATTTTCATTTTGGGGTGGAGTAACCCTTTAAGAGTACCTAATCTGGTTGTTAATGTCACATCACCATATCCAGTTTACTAAGTTCTAAACATTCACAAAACTTTTCATTATGATCAACAGTATAGACACAGTAAATAGACTCATTGTGTGGTGTAGTCAGGAGTAACATCATAATGCAGCACATTACTTTTAAAAGTAATATAGTCTAAAACTGCTTGTGTTTGTGTTTACTGAGCATCTTGTATTACCTTTTTAGAGGCATTCTTAGATATAACATCATAACGCTCCTGAAATAGCTGGTACCGTTCATCCAGAGGGGCTGCGTCTACACCTGTACACATGGCATCACTCGCTCTATACAGAGGGTAATGCTGGGATCAACAATACATTTTTAGTGTAAATAAAATATTACTGCAATTTCTAAAACAATACATTTATAGGAAATACCATAAAATACACATAGAAATACCACAGAAATACACATACAGTCTCACCTGTAGCAGAATAGGTGCAGCTGGGGCAAAACTCTCTGTGTTCTTGCACTGGCCATAATGCTGTGCACCCTAACAGAGTTAAAAAAAAAAAAAAAATAGATAAAAAAAAAAAGAACTCAACCACAACAGAATCAGCTAATATATGCATCACACCATTAAAACGATAGTTATGAAACAGTTTACAGTTATGCATGCTGATTGTTGGTGTCAAAAATATGACAGTGTTTTGGTGACAAAATAAATACATTAAATAAATAAATAAAAGGTTATGAGATTTAAGTCATAATATTTTGAAAATAAATTCAAAATTTTGATAATAAGGTGTAGTAATACAATACTAAATATTGGGTGTCCAACCTTTTATTATTCATGTATCATGTATTTAACATTTAAAAAAAAAGCAAAAAAAGAACATTATTGTGTCTACAAATTATGAATGGACTTGAAGAGATGAAATATCACCTTCAATTGTTTACCTCAGAAAAAGATAACAATATACAGTCAGGTCCATATATATTTGGACACTGACACAATTTTTTATTATTTTAGCTGTTGACCAAAACATTTTCAAGTTACAGTTTTATATGGACTATGGGCTTAAAGTGCACACTCCGAGCATTAATTTAAGGGTCATCTCATCATAATTGGATGAAAGGTTAAGGAATTAGAGCTCTTTAATATGTACCTCCCTCCTTTTTCAAGGGACCATAAGTAATTGGACAGTTGTCTCAAAAGCTATTTCATGGACAGTTGTGGGCTATTCCTTCATTTTTTCTACATCAATTAGGCAGGTTAAAGGTCCAGAGTTGATTATAAGTGTGCCATTTGTATGTGGAAGCTGCTGCTCTGAACCCACATCATGTGGTCAAAAAAAGCTCTGCATGCAAGTAAAACAGAAAATTGGTAGGCTTCCAAAAAACATATCAAAACAAAAAAAATCCATCAGAGAGATAGCTGGAACATGGAGTGGCCAATCAACAGTTTAGTTTCTGAGAAAAGAAAGAACACACTTGTGAGCTCAGCAACATAAAAAGACATTCACAGAGGACAAAAGTGGTGGATGATTGGATGATCCTCTCCATGGTAAAGAAAAATCGTTTAACAACATCCAGCCAGGTGAAGAACACTCTCCAGGAGGTAGGCTTGTCACTGTCAAAGTCTACAATCAAGAGAAGACTTCACGAGAGCAAATACAGAGGGTTCACCACAAAGCATTCTTTGGATGGCTGAAATTAAGATCACCCTGTACCAGAATGATGGGAAGAAAGAAGTATGGATAAGGTTTAAAACAGCTCGTGATCCAAAGCATGCAACATCATCTGTAAAACATGGTGGAGCAGTGTGATGGCATGAGCATTGCTTACTTCCAGTGGCACTGGGTTACTGGTGTTTATTGATGATGTGACGGAAGACAGAAGCAGCCAGATGAATTGCCAAGGCAATCTTTTGATATTAACTTGATTGAGCATGCATTTCACTTGATGAGGACAAAACTAAAGTTAAACTTTAAGTTAAGAGTTGGAGTCCACTTCAATCTTTAGAACCGTTTTATTACCGCTGGACACCACATACATTATTTATTATTATTATTATTATTATTATTATTATTATTATTATTAATAATAATAATAATAATTTATTTATTTATTTATTTTTGGCAGAGTAAGTGGTCAAATTTTCTAATTAATTAACCTTATTCACACAATATACCACTTACTCTCAAAATACTACAATTAATTTCATATTGCTAAAATATATTCTCACAATCTTGACTTCATTCTTGAAATACTATGACTTTAATCTGATATTGGAACAACTTTATTCTTGTGATTTTGACTTCATTGACTGAAAGAAACTTGCAATGACTGATCTTAAAATCAGTGCCTTTGGGAAGAGTTTGCCTTTTTTTATTCATATCGCAACACTACGTAAGTGTGTCTTAATTGAAATGTTTTACTATGATCTATAAGATTTGTTTTGTTTCTTTGAAAATTAATCATAAAACTACAACTGAATTGGTTCTAAGTGTTCATCATTCAAACTGATGAATCTGATTAAAAAAAAAAAATCATTAAATTAAAAACAACATTAACTTAAACAATTTCTTACTACATTAGTATTACAGCCTTTATGTTTCAATTAAAATGGCTGATGGTTTATAATTTAATGTTAAGTAGAAAAAACAAACAAACAGATAATTAATAATGGTGGGGGAAAAATGCTTCTAGAACAGTGGTCCCCCGATCTGCACATTTTGTATGTCTCCCTTATCTGACACATTCAGTTCAGTTTATGAAGCTCTCTCCTAACGAGCTATTCTCAATTTCAGGATCAGCGAGGTAGACCAAGCTCCTGAGAAGGAACACCGACCTTCCTGAGTGTTCCATTTAAAAAACAACAATGAAGCACTGAATTTCCTACCTCCGATGATAAATCAAACACAGCATAAGAACCTTCTAGAATTATGATTCAAAAAGTAAATTGCCTAGTTAGAAAAGAAAAAATGTGTGTCTGTGCACCTTAAAGGGATCATCAGATGCCCAGTTGATATGACTCTTTAGGGTCTTAATGAAAAGTCTGTAACATACTTTGGTTAAAATCTCTCAATGGTAGTGTAAAACAACACTCGTCTGCTCACCCCGTCCCTCTCTTCCGTGGGGTGACGAGCCGTTCTCTGAGACTGTTAACTGTTAAAGAAATTAGGTACTCCTGCTCTGGATTCAAAACAATGGTGGACTGTTTACAGCTCACTCAGGGCAGGTCTACGTTAAAACACCAATCTCAATCAACAATCATGGGAGCGGCCTAGGTCTGTGTGACGTCACACAGCCAAGAATTTAAGAATGGCTTGATCTGAGAAAGGGGTTATGATTTTGGGTTAAAAAAAATATATATATAAAAAAAATACTGGGTTGATATTTATAATATTATATGATAAATATCATATTATAAGGTGGTTGTGTACATACACTGCCAAGACACATTTTAGTTCAAACAACATGTAAAAGTAAATTTTGCATTTTGGGCTATACACCCACCTTGTGGTATTTTACTTTCCATTTATTTCCACCAGATCTGCATCCACCCTGATTGATACTTTCTTTTTCTTTCTTTCTTGGATATTTCACCAAAAACGCTGTTAATTTACTCACCCTTATTACAGGATTACAGGCAATAATGTTATGTAAACAGTGTAAATGATGTTTTTCCTGCACAGACCAATCATTTCACTTCATAAGACCTGAATATATCTTCAGGAGCCACAGATATTAATTTTGCTTTGCCTTAATTTTGGTTTTAGCTAAAAATCTTTTTTGTTTGTTTGTTTTTTTTATTGTATTTTTATATATATATATTTTTTTTTTCTTGGATGGCCTGAGAGTTAGAGTAAAACAAGTTACTGAGTAAAACAGTAAAAACAGCAAATTTTCATTTTTGGGTGAACTACTCCTTTAATAAGGCCACCTAAATAATCGTGTCCTAATAACTGAACTAATACTTTAACATGAATTAGTTAAGGCGTAAACTAATCAGACACCTGAATGATGGATTTGTTTCTTACAAACACACAGCCTTTTACTTCAAAAAATGTTAATTAATGCACTGGAGTCATGTTAATTACTTTTGGATTATTACAATGTTTTATGTTTTAACTCTCATTGTGACAGCACCCATTTACTGCAGAGGATCCATTGGTGAGCAATTGATATTAAACATTTCTCCAAATCTGTTCCAATGAAGAATAACTCATCTACATCTTGGATGACCTGAGGCTGAGTGAATTTTCATTTTTGGGTGAAATATATCTCTCTCCATGTCAAGACCATTCAAGCACACCCTCCACATGCATTTCTAATGCTTTGCCTGTGTCTAATGGTTGACAACTGATGTGTGTGCCAAATTTCATCAGGGTTCATACAGATTTAAATCCAACTAATTTGTCTGGATGGTGCTTTTGAAGGTTGGGGAAGCTATTTTTAATAAACTACAATAATTCTAAATTTCCTAAATAAAATATTTTGTTATAGGCCACATGTTGCAAAGTCCTGCCTATTCAAGAGCTCATTCAAGCATCAAATGAATAACCCATGCTTCCAGGCTGTCACGATTATTGACTTTTGACGCTGTGCTGTTTTTTGTTTGTTTGTTTTTGTTTTCCTCTTTAGTTTAATTTCTTTGACCTTGTTTCCTGTGTTTTTTTTTATTATGTTTTAATTCAGTTCACCTGTGTTTAGTCAATTATGTTATTAGTCCCTCTCTTGTGTTTACATAAATTTCAGTTCTCTCAGTTGCCAGTTATTTATGTAACCATCACTGTGTTGTCACTGTGTCGTCCAGACTAACACATACTTGCCTCAGATTAATGGCCAAAACCTCCTCAAGGCCAAAAGTACCATCAGCAGCTCTAAGCACTTGACATGCCACTGCAGCCAGAAGCCCATCCAGACCTCAGAGGCTGCACACTCATTGCATACAGCACCTCAGCCTGTCTTGGAAGCATTTGTTGGAACAACAATGCATCTGGACACCTGTTCTTTCTAAATGTGTGCACTGATATCATGCCCATCTCGGCACTTGGGAATGAAGCCAGTGCTGAACCGGTCTCATATGCATTAGTCCCAGCAGTGTGACTGCGGCTGAGGACACCATATGTCCCACTTCCCTGAGAGGGGCAAGGGCAGCCTCTGTAAAGATGCGAGGAGATAGGGACAGCCTGAAGCAAAGCACCCTGTACTGATATGCCTACCTTTTGAGGGCAAACTGAAGGAACGGCCTTTGAAGAACAGAGACATGAAAGTATGCGTCCTTCAGGTCTATTGCCGCAAACCAATACTGGTGCAGGACACATGTTAGCATGTGTTTAAAGGAACATTATTTTGAACATAAGCTTGTGAAGAGCCCAGTTCAAAACCCACAGGTCCATCAAACCCTCAAGATTGGTCTGAGCCCCCCACCCTTCTTGGGTACAATTAAATAATGGCTGTAAAACCCTTTCTTCATCTCGGTTGGGGGGGGCAGGCTATATCACACCCTTCGCCAGAAGGGTTGCGACCTCCGCACGAAGAGCAGCAGCACTCTCACCTTTTATTGAGGTAAAGAGAATGCCACTGAACTTAAGCGGGTGCCTGGCGAACTGATTCATACTGATTTGCAACTGCGATGCAAATTCTTCTACGATGACACCAAAGAAACTTCACAGGCCCTGGTCAGAAGTCCCGGGTAGCCCCGCCGGGTGGCAGCATTTTGCGGGCAAAGATGCGACAGACTGCTTATCCTCTTTGCGAGCCCTGAACAAGAGATTGAACTCGCTCTGAGATGAGCTCTCAAAATCATCACATCTGGAAGTTCAACCCAAGGACACGAAGCATGGGAGTAATGAGAAGCCTGTGGAGATTCCCCCGGGAGAAAACCCTCAAGCTTTTCCCCAGTGCACATGAACCCGAGGCGTGAACGCAATGTGCCAATGGAAATGTCCTCACAAGCAGGACATGAACCATTGAACACTGCTTCAGGGTGAGCACGGCCCAAATACCGAACACAGAGCTTATGCCGGTCTTAAGGAGAGATATAAAAACCACCACCAGAAGAATGCGGGTGAAAAGAATTGATGTAAACGCATACGGTTCCACGTGTGAAGCTCTTTGAGAATTTGCTCTTAGCAAGATCGTTGTTGAAACAGGGATACTTTCACAACACTTAGCTGAGTATGAGACCGCTGCCTGTGCCATGGATCCAGCGATGAGGGAACTGAAAGGTGAATGAGTGCCCCTTCTTGCAGAGAGATGCTGCATTCGTCTCCGAAATACAGAACAAATTAGCAAATGCCACGCTGGCCTGTTTATACCTGGATGTCCGGGGTGTGGCCAGCTATGCAAAATTTGCTCACAAATCTCATTGGCCCTTTTTCAATGATGTCAGAGGTGTTTGGGGTCCCAAGAGTGAACTCCAGTGTCAAAAAATTCGGCACAACATTGAAGTGAATAAATGAAGAGGAACTCCCATTCCCTGAAGGAGGGAACAGAGATGTTACGTCCCTCATGCAACAACCTTGAATGGCGCTGAATGCTTTCTCGGCTCTTTTGCACAAACCTGAATGAGTGTGTATGTGGTTTGGCATGCAAATTCCACTCACCAATAGTCATTGATCGTTTCTTGAAATGCTCAGAGGTGACAGCGGCTCCCAAGCGAGGCCCCTAACACCAGTATCTCCATTCTCTCTTTCAGGTTACAGGTAACTGAGACATTTTGTCAGAGGGGCACATAAAGCTCTCCCACTTCCCCCCGCTATGCGGTGCTGACCATAACTGTGTCCAGCTCATCCCAATGTATCAGACTGCCCTGAGAAGGACTAAAGCCACTTATTATTGATTGGACTGATGGTTCCATCTTGTGCCCACAGGGCTGTTATGACTGTACAGTCTGGGAAATATATCAGGAGTCTTGTAATAATATTGCTGAACTTACTGACGTTGTCAGTTGTTATGTCTCTTACTGTGTGGACAATATAATTCCTGACAAGATTGTGAAGGTGTTTCCTAATTGTAAGCCATGGGTTTTTAAATTGCTTAAGGTGTTAATGAAAGAGGCAGCATTTCAGAAGGGGAGCCTTTTCAATTTTTTCAACAAATAAAAAAAGGATAAGAATGAGAGGCTGGTGGATAATAATTTAGTTTCTGTCATCTCTGGGATGGTATAAAAACCACTGCTGGTGTAAAGAACAATAGGAATTCGAGGGTGACACCTATGACCAATTTGTACTTCTGCATCAGACCTACACCATAGCTTCTATGCCGCAGGCTGTGTGTCGATTTTCATTTATGCTTCTGCGACGTTGTCCGCGTCGATGTGCAGACCGCTAGTCTGTAGTGTCCACGGGCATGTTGCTTGTGTAGCCCGCAGTACCATGCCAAAAGTCGAAGAAACAGCAGCTTGTTAGAGAAGCATCAGCCGTGATGGTGGCAAATAAATATCAAATCATCAAATCATCATTTAAAACTACAAAACGGAGACAACAATAGAACAGGAGAAGATGGCATTATTTCAGTCTCCACAAGGACTTGTACCACGGCAGAACAACATAAGTGATGTTATACTATAAAGTATAATTACAAAATGATAAGACACTTATTCTTTGCTTTGTTTTATTTTTAATAAGATATATATATATATTAAAGTGCACATAAACACACACAAAACTCAAATACATATGGTGGGAGGGGTTCTAGCAGACCAGTCATAGTATGTAGAATTGATGTGCGGTGACATTTTTGGAGAGATGCACATCTGGCTATACCATAGGTTCAGCGCAGAAGTATATATTAGCCTTTAAGTGTTATACTTGTGATAGCCAGCTTGCGCAAGAGTTTAAGAGATTTATCTGAGGTTTGAAACCCACAATTGTAGACAAGAAATTTTAGAGAGGAAAATTAATTTATGTGTCAGTGGTTATGCTCTATTATAACATGTCCTGAAGAGATCAATTGGAGGTGGTAGATAGGCTCAGGAATCACGGATACCATTCAAAAGAGTAGTTATTCAAAGGACTTTAAAGATTTTTTTTTTGCAGATTCCTTTTTGTTTCTTTTTATTTTTTATCATCTACCAGACCAAACCACCTACAGGGGCAATAAAACAGGACACTTTGGGGTTTCTGTGTGGGTAAACATCTTGTAGTAGACATTAAGCATTGCGATGACCTCTGATGTGTGTACCTATCAGCAGTCAACACAAACGTAATATCTTAAACCACCTGTATTATAAATTAATTTTAGAGGATAATATACTGGACTAAACACAACTGAACATAGGCCTAATAAACTACTCCATAGTCAACAAACACATAAATACTAACAATTTTGTTTGTATATTATTTATCCACTTTTAACACAATTCATCCCCATATTTTAGTTGATAACTCTTTAACTTTTAGTCTGGATTTTAATAAAGTTGGCTAGATTCTGGATTTATTATTGAACAGAACACAGAAAGTAAGAGTGAATGGATGTTTGTCTGTGGAGATATCATCATCTATAGGGTTTCCTCAGGTGCATGTTCTCTCAACACTTCTTCATAATGATGATTGCCATAGTCAGTATGATAATAGATATATTTTAAAACATGCAAACAATTCCGTTAAAGTCAGTCTTCTTTGCTCTAATGAAAATGATCACGGTCTCATTGTTCATGACTTTGTACACTGGTGTGTCCGAGCATTCTTGCAATTAAATATGGCAAAGACAAAAAAATGCTCATTGATTTTAGACACAAACCCTCTGTTCTAGTCATTATCAAACAGTGCTCATCCCCTTTACTATGAGTTTGAGTTTTTACCCTCTGGTTTGTGCTTTAGATTTGCTTCAGTTAGTAGCAACTGATAGAGATACTCATTTATTCCCACAGACATTTCCCTACTAAACTACTAGTAAGGTAAGGAGCCCCGCACATGACATGCAGGGAGACAAAACAAACAAACTTGTGTACACCTTTAGGGTGGTAAGAACTGATTCATTGAAAACATAAAATGCATCATTTGTGAATTATTGCATTTTAACTTGTTTTTGCTCTTCGACATAGACAGTTTACACTAACCAGCTGTCTTTGACATGGTGTCAAGAACAGCTTGGTCCCCCACTGAATTGTTGATGAAGACATATCTATCACATGTACTTCCATCTGCTGACATGATATCAAAGCACTCACAATGTACAAGAAATCCACAACTTTTAGGGTTATTTCTTGTACTTTTCGACAATCAAATGTAATATTTTCACATGGGAAATGCACATTTTGTGGACTCACTCTGATTTCTGAGCACATCCACTCTAGAGGGGACTAGATCTTCAAAGAGAGCAATAGGGCAGTACAGCAATAATCAGCAGAATCAGGCAATTTGCAGAAGCAAACAGATCCACCTCCACTTTCCTGAACATGTTCAAATTATCTTAACTGTTTGGGGGTGTAGTCCCCATTGACAGACGATGTTAATTGGCCCACAGAAGATGGCACCTCACCAGCTTCTGAAATTACTGGGATTTATTTACGCTTACCACCACTGTGTTGTCTGTGTGAATAAGAATATGTACTTCCAAACAAATGCACATGAATACTTGATCAAAAGCACAAGTGCTAGATGAACTGCTTGCAGTTTGAGACAGTTATATACCATACTTTCTCTGTATCCAACTAGATGACAAAACTCGGTCTGCAATCACACACGGTTCCCCTGCTCATGTTTGATGCACCTGTCCTTACTGTTTTCTATCTGAAAACATGCCTCATCATCACACTTTTTGATACAGAGCACAGTCTTTCCAGGGGGCTGCTGTGCTAAGACATCTGTAAATCACTGTGAAGCATGTGTCCCGTATGCCAAAAACTGTGTGTAATATAATATGAAGCTTCACCCAAAGCTGAAGCAGGTGCATAAAATGAAGCAGTCCTAACAAGCATACAGCCAACCACAGTCATCAGGCTGAAAGCTTTCTGAAAGGTCCTTAGGATCTTCTCAGTCATAAAAATAAAAGACAGCTGAGAATTGCTTGTACCCCTGTGTGAGGCAAGTTCACATTTTTTCATTAATTCCACCTATATTTAATTTTGCAGTCAACCAGTCACAATTTCAAATAGTACTACCAATGCAAACGTGATGCCGACGCATCCAACGAGTGAAATGCCCGTGCTCAGGTGTAAATTCATCACATTCAAATATTTTTGTTGTCGAGTAGTTTGATCTCATATGATCTAATGTAAGAGCCTGCAATAATGTGGTTTGACCACTATGCCACTGTAGCGCACAACTGTAATTCAGCCCTCCTGGATGCAATTCAAGAGCTGAAGAGAGACACAGTGCTTCAGAGCAAACAGCCGAAACCGAGCAGCATTTGGATGAGTATGTAAATATATACTGCGCGTTTCCCTCTCAATAACAAAATAAACACATTAAAAACTGACAGCAGTATGAAAGTGGCATATGCTTAAAGCGATGTGGATGTTTGCACAAGCTCTGCAGTTTGTTATCCAGTAAAGTCCAGTCACAACACGTTTATTTATAATATAGTACTTAATGCAACAGATAGCCTTACATCAAGCAGCTTTACAGTATTAAACATGAAAAACCAGAGTCAGTGTCACTTTCAGTTAGAATTACAACTTGATTTTCTGTTATAAAGCAGTGTAGTGCTAGCTAATTATAAAGTATTTTTATTAGTGGGGAAACATTTTATTTGCTTAAAGTGATAGTTTGGTTTGCAGAGATTAAAGCTTAATCTAGCTCAAGATTGTTTTGATTATCATTTTAAGGTATTTTAAGAGAGATTATGTTGTGAATAAAAAACTTAATCCAAAAATAAAGTATCTTATCACTTACCTTTATTTTGTTTCTTATCCATATTACTTACAAAAGGAGATGTTAAGCAGAATGATGTGTCATTCAGTTTTTTTTTTTATTTTTCATATAGCTAATTAAATGGTGAATAAGAGTTTTTCTGTCTGACAGCTCATTTTGTGTACCAAATATATTTAATTGCATAAATTAGTTGTATAATAATTATAATTACATAATATGATTTTCAAAAGCTGAAGTGATTACCTTAATTTATTTGTTAGAATATGTATAACTCAATATTTTAGCTAATTGCAAAAGTGAAATAATCAAAGTCTCCTGATTAATCACTTCAGTTTTGAAACCAGCAAAAACTGCAAGGCAGTGTAAAACACGGATTCACATCACGCACCAAGCAAAACAGAATAAAACTTTATACATAAAAATAAATATATAGACCTATACACAAAATACATTTTACTTAAATCATTAACAGATTAACAAAACAGAAGAAAAAAAAAAGTTTCTGTTCATTCAACGCGATCCAAAGTTCATGGAAGAGAAAACAAGGCAGAAAGAGGTTTCCTTTATTTTGCAAAAGCTGTACAGTTTTGGATCATGTCTTGATTCTATCTGTATGACCAACTAGCACTGACCATAAATTAGGGAGTAACAGATGGGAAAAAACAGTGATCGTGCCTGCGCCTCACAAGCACACACAACATATTTTTTCTAACTTGACATCGCAGCCTGTTCATTATCAAAATAAAATACAGTTAAATAAACATAAGTTACACTACTCAAATTAAATTTTCCGTAGTACAGTTTGTGCCATTTAAAGTGACCACTGCTGATTTGCCAATGTGAAGGATATCGTTTTACATCAATAATGCCAATGGAAATGCAAAGTCTATTGTTTACATAAGCTAATAAACAATACTGTAGCATTTAGAAACATCAAGCTACATGTACACATTATGATCTTCATCATTAAAGTAAAAATATAATTTAAAAACATTCTGGAGGATTATTAAAAATGAATCAGTGAAAGGCCTGGTTTGGTAAAATGATCAGCAGTGTTGGGGATAACGCAATACAAGTAACGCAAGGTACATAATCAGATTACTTTTTTCAAGTAACTAGTAAAGTAACACATTACTTTTGAATTTCTAAGGAAATATCTGAGTTACTTTTTCAAATATGTAACGTCAGTTACTTTTTTCCCCATTTAATGATTGACAAGTCTCCTGTCTGGAAATCGGAAGTAACCATGATGTTACTGTAGTTCTAGAGCCTAGACTAAATGTGAACATGCATTAATTCATCTCACTCACAAAAACAGATTCAGTATTCCTCCAAAAGAATAAAAACAGTGAAATGCAAACTCAGAATATTCAGACGCAAACGTAAACTTTTAAAAAGTAAATAGGTAACGTAATTAGTTACTTTTTTAGGGAGTAACGCAAAATTGTAATGCATTACTTTTAAAAGTAACTTTCCCCAACACTGGTGATCAGCCCTTTGAAATTAATGAGTATACCAGTGGTTCATTTGTAAATTTTAAATTGTGAGGTCCTGGAACAAAGTGGGGTAACGGATCCGGCATGTGATTAGAGGTGGGAGAGGTAACTGAGCATTTGCGCAATCACATTGGTGGACCAACTGAAGTGATTGACAGCGTGCTTCAGTTGCTTTTATTAGGGTTTGTACGCTCATGAAAAACTTGGAAAAGCCATCAAATGTTTAAACAGGAATTTCCAGGCCTAGAAGAGTTTTGGAAAAGTTATGGAAATTTGTTTCACAAATCTCTGTATAACAGAGTTATAGGCTATTTAATCAGGTCCTGAATTTCGGTGGAGAATTGTATGTATCGCATAGTTTTACTCATTCCTGCAGCTTTCCGCTTCAACACGATCTTATGAAAGTGCGTATCAATACCACGTGTTTCTGTTTCTATTTGCCATACTATTTATATGGCGAAATTGACTTTGGCGTGCATATGATACGCAATGGTTAGGATTAAGTGTGTGGGGTAGGTGCGTATGCATATCAAATGCACGCTAAGACGTCACTTATCAAATGCATGCCAAAAATTGTGTATCGAATGCACACAAAAATTGCGTATTATATGCACGCTAAACGTGTGTATCATATGCACGCCAAAATCAAATTCACCAAAATGAGGTGCCAGATCCAGATCTGGCACAAATTAAGCCCTGGAGTATACCATTATAAACTTGCTCAGGTGTAAGCAATTAACTTGCAGATTAAACACCAGGCTAATTGCCCACCTGACATTAATATTATTGGTGTTGATTACTTCAGAATAAAACGAGCTGTTTCTTGAAGATTCCACTGTTAGTAGTGCATGGTACGGCAAAGAATTCATCGTGGTTGGGAAAGTATTTCCAAATCACCCCCGGGATAAAGTTGTAGAAAGTCACAAGTTAGGAAAGGGCTACAAAAACATTTCAAAGGCTTTAGCTCCTTCTTGGAGTAATAATCAGAGCATCACTAAGAAGTGAAGAGAGAATGGCACCAACGGCGCATTGCCTAGATCAGGCCGTCTGTCCAACATTGAAGTGCCAGAAGCTACCAGGAGGCCAAAGGCAACTTTGAAGGATTTACAAGGCTTTATGGCTGGGTCTGGTCAGTCGGTACATGTTATGAGCCTAAGTCATTTGTTCGGTGTTTGCATTCTGCCCTCTTGTGTTCTCTCTGTGTATGTGCATGTTTGTGTTTCAGGTGGGCGCTGCCTTGAGATAATGCGATTGGTGGAGACTGCGACTGGTTCTCCTCCTCACATTACCCAGATATAAGGACTGCCCCAAACACTCAACTTCTGCCATGATTGTGCCATCGTGTGACTTCGTAGAACCTTACTTTGCATTTTGCAGTCATTGTTTGTTCAAGTCTTTTGAGTGTCTTACCAGAGAGATGGTGTGTATTTTTATTGAGATTATGAATGCTTGAATTTTGTGATAGTATTTGCTTTTCCAGTATGTGATATCCTGTGTTATCTTGATCCTCGCCTGCCTAACTACGATTTTGGATTCTGATCTTTGAATTGTTAACTACGGACTTGTGTGTGTATATATGTATTTTGTTTGTTATTTTGGCCTTGTCTGCCCTGAAGCTAAAGCCTTATTTGTAAATAAAATTCTTGTTATCCAACATCTTTCTGGTATTGAGACTCTTCCTTTTCTTGTTACGGCTGACCCTAGAGAGTCGTAACAGTACATCTGACAACTATCTCCAAAGCTTTACACAAAGCTGGCCTGTATGGCAGTGTCAAAAGTGTCACACTCAAGTCTTGTTTGCGCTATGCAAAAACACATTTGGAAAAGTCTGATACCTACTGCCAAAGGTAGACCAGAAGATGAGACCTAAATCAACCTTTTTGGACTGAACTCCAAGTGCCATGTTTGGTGAAAAGCAAAACATAGCGAAAAGACGGCGGAAAAGCTGGGATGTTTTAAAAGAGTGCTATGGGCATAGGCGGTGATCCCTGAGCTCCCACAGAAAAACACGAGATAATCTTAGTTAATTTTAACCAATAAGAAATGGATTGCAGCTTTTACAATTTTATTCTCATTTTCATAGTTCATTTGAAGCAGTTTTTGGTGTTATTTTAATGACAAATGTCAAGAGTGCATTAATGTAATATGAGAGGGTGCCAGCATGAATCTCTCAGCTTGTATCAGGCTTGCTCTCCTAAATATATAGTGATCATGGCTTTGCACTCCCACAGATATTATGTGTGAGCCTTCAAACTTTGTCCTGTGTACGTGCTAATAAATGCTTACTGTAACAGGTATATATTAAATTACTTTGTTTAGTGAAGTGTAACTCTCATAGAAAGAATGTGTGTATTATTTGGTAACTAATGTATTTGCAGTCCGTGCATTTCACTTTGCAATTGGGGGTTATTCACCCACCAGCAGAAACATAAATCAGGAATTAAACAAATGAATATATGAATTAATTAATTATATGAATGTAGCTCTGAAGGTTCTGACTGTCTTCAGAAAAGATTGGTTGGCATTTTTTTTTTCATCTTCGCTCCATGTAATACCTAAATAAGTGTTCTTAACCACAATTCTGCTTTGTCCACAGAGTTTACGGAAAACAGCTGTAATTCAGCTTTTCCATAAGTGCCACCTAGTGTCAGATAGTGAATTCACAGATACTTACAATTACATTCAGCTTGTGTTCAGTTTTTTCTGGCCAAAAAAGGACCAAATTGCCCTGCTGTAACCTAAATTTTGACCAGTTGATGAAGAACAAGCTTTGGATTTTACACATTTAACCATTCAGATACGTTATCTATAATTATTTATGGAGCAGATGAAATACATAAATAAATTATTAATCAATTATCATTTTGACTTAACCTTTTTCTTTAGATGTAAAAAAAAAAAGATGTAGCAGCACATACCGCTGTTACTTTCTCCGCTTCAGTGATTCCCGGCGGCAGCGTAGCAGCTCGTCAATTCATGTTCGTGCAAAAGATGAGACAAAGTTGCCGACGCATGCCGTTTTTACTTTTTCTTGTGTTGTCAGGTTTACAGTGCAAAACAGCTCCCGGGTGGACTGACTTGACTGAACATAAAGCAAAGCAGAATACAAACTTTTTACGAGCTGTCTGGGCAACCGGAATTTCCAGTTTCCTCCGTGAAGAGCCAAGACCGATCCAAGACAAGTTCAGCTCCATCGACTTTCAGGTTTGGGGCAGGAACTTCCTGAGGTTGCCAAACTTCCCAGCTCTTCTCCAGGGTTTGCCGAGAATGGTAAGGTTTTAGCTTGTCATGGTGAATGACTTTTACTTTGGTCCTTGAGTTTTTCTGGATCCAGTACACTAAATCATCCAGATGTCCCAGGATAAAGTAAGGACCATTGTAGTTGGGGAGAAACTTCCTGATTTTGTTTTTCACTTGCTTTGTTCCCTTGACAAGGTACCACACCGCATCACTGACCTTGTAGTGTGTCCTGGCTGCTCTCTTGTCGTACTGCTTTTTAGCACGTTCCACTGATTGGCCTAGTGTGTTCCTTGCAACCTGATGTGCCAACTCCAGCCTTTCTCTCATCTGAACCACATATTGCGGGATTGATTGAGTCTGTGTGTCGTTGAGGGGCTTTCCTGCGCCCAAGTCAATAGGCTCTGTTATCTACCATCACAGCGTAAGGAACCATAAGGTCCCATTCCTAATGACATGGCTCAGAGGTCGTGGCTAGGATTTTCTGTAGAGTGGCGTTGAATCTCTCGACCTGGCCATCTGACTGAGGCCGGAAAGGTGTTGTACAGGTCTTGTCAATGTCGAGCAGCTCATTGTTTGGAAGACCTCTGATTCGAAATTGGTCCCCTGATCACTTTGGAGGGTAAGTGGTACCCCATAACAGCAGGCCCATTCAGCAACTATAATCTTTGCCACAGTAACAGCCTGGTCGTTGGGCAGGGGGTACGCTTCCACCCATTTGGTGAAATAATCTTTTACTACGAGAATGTAATGACTGAAGCGTTCTGTTTCATTCATGGGGCCCATAAGATCAACAGCAATCCTTTCCATGGGGACACCCACTTGTACGGTACCCATGGGTGCTTGAGGCCTCTTTAATGGTCAAGCCTTTGCAGCACAGCTGGTGCATGTGCGACACCAAAGTGAAACATCTTATCGCATTTTGTACCAATAATACCTGGTTTGCACCCAGGACAGCGTTTGCTCCACCCCGAAATGTCCACCCACTGGCACCTCGTGCATCTGGTGCATGACATTTTTCCGGAAAACCTGCGGCAGAATAATCTGGGTGTAAAACTCAGGGCCCTCATTCAGGTAGTAACGTCGTAGTAGAATGTCATCTTTTAGGTATAGTCTTTGCCACTGACCCCAGTAAGCTTTCGTTGCTGGGCCACAGGGTGAAACATCTTCCCAGGAGAGTCATTTCTCGCTTTCCTTCATCCACTTCTTGATGGGAGCAATATCAGGATCAGCTGCTTGGGCAAAACACAGTTCTTCAGTAGTCCACCCAGAGAATGAAAAAGTACTGGCTGTGATGGCAGTTTGTACTACCCCCACTTGACAAGACTCCAGGGAAACGGCTGCAAGTACATAATTTACAAGTTCATCGTCAAAGTCACACTGGACTGCCTGGTGACAGAGCTGAAGGCTACTCAAGATGGGATTCTTAAGTTTGCAGGGGCAAGTTGAACGGCATGGCCTCTGGGAAAGCACATCAGCATTTT
This sequence comes from Labeo calbasu, assembly GCA_019740295.1. Lineage (NCBI taxonomy): Eukaryota > Metazoa > Chordata > Actinopteri > Cypriniformes > Cyprinidae > Labeo > Labeo calbasu. The sequence goes on along the minus strand of JAHKKF010495888.1, from coordinate 5,814 downwards.
CATGACAGCACCCAGGGCGATGAACAACTTTGAAGTCATACACATTCGCTTCTCGAGCCACCTGGCCAACTGTCTCTCCGGTTCTCTCATCCTTATTAGCCACTGTAGGCTACTATGGTCTGTGCGTACGGTAAAGGATCTGCCCAGCAGGTACTGATGGAAACGTGTTATGAACTCCACTACTGATAAAATCTTCGTGTGGTGCAGTAATTCTGTTCAGTTAGTGTCAGACTTCCATATGCTAGTAAACGTTCCTCTCCTTGGTGCAGTTGAGACAACACAGCCCCGATTCCACAGTTGCTGGCGTCTGTATCCAGAATAAGATCACCACTGTGAAATTAACACTGACTGTTTGGATTCCAGCTTGCACCTATATTTCCCTGTGATGCGGTGTTTTCCCTGAGACATTCCTGTCTCTAGGTTCTGAGTTCTTGGTAGTCTCCCCTGATGTGGAGCCCACCTCAGACCACTTCACTAACATATTTTCACTCTGGGCAGGTTGTGATCTCCGTAGTGTCCTTTCCCCTAGGGGAAACTGGCACTGTCCCAACGTTCTCAAGACACTCAGCCGCTCCACTGAGGAAAGGCCCAGCTGCAGGACCCTGCCTGCGACAGGTCAGTTCTTGGATGTTGGAAGGTCACGAAGAGGTGAGCTGAACTTATATTAACACGCTGGCTTGTTATTATCTGTGCCAGAGCACTTGTGACGCGGTCGAGTTGTGGCGTGTTACATGGGGACCCCTAGTGTCGTACACCTGACACAACGCGAAGTGTACGACAGAAGGGGAACGTCTCGGTTACGTATGGTAACCCTCGTTCCCCGATGGAGGGAACGGAGACGTTGTGTCCTCCATGCCACAACTCCAGACTGCCTCTGAGTGGGTTGAGACGCTTCGACTCCTCAGAACAGACCTAGTGAGCTGCCCTATTTATACCCGGATGCCCAGGGCCTGGCCAGCTATGCAAAATCTGCACACCCAATTTCATTGGCCTTTTCTCAAATTTGTCAGAGGTGTTTGGGCTCCCGGGAGCGACCCGTAGTGTCGTACACTTGACACAACGTCTCCGTTTCCTCCATCGGGGAACGAGGGTTACCATACATAACCGAGACATTTCTCCGGTAACCGCTGTAAACAAAGCAGCACTGAGCACTGCTTTATCGGGCATTACAGGGTGGGAAGATGAAAAGAAATCCCAACAACACTTTCCTAAAGACAGCTGGTTCCTCCACATGCATTCAAACAATTAATTAAATTATACATTCTTTAATATAATTTCTCTCAGCAGTCTGCCTTCTGTCATATTTTCATACAAAACAAAACCAAATCTTGCCCCTTCGTGAGACTCCTACTAATGGTAAGCAGTACTAGCCTATTTGCTGCACGTTTTTCACAGGATAATTTAAATGACCTCACGGCTGATATGTCAAAACAACTAATTTATTTGAATTGGAGGGAAAACCTGTCTAGCCTATATTAGTTCACTCTGACTGGATTGGCGAGCTACCTCAAATCAGGCTACTGGTAGCTCGCGAGTGACGTGTTGGAGACCACTGGTTTAATTAATATTGAGCGACCTAAGCCATGTAGCACAAAATACGGTTTTGTTCAAATGAAACACACGAGGAAACAGTCCCTCACAAAAATTAATGTTATGATCATATGAATTTAAGACTTGCTGCTCTGATTTGAGACCTTTTCAAAGCCTTAATTCACAGAAAAGCAATTTGAGACTTTTTTAAAACCCGCAGAAACCCTGTAATGAATTCCAATCATTCGTAGATAGAATGCTCATGCACGCTCATTCACAATTAGCATAATCCCCATCTATGAATTACAGATACGCAAATGGTGTGTCCAGGACCACAGTGGAATATCCTGGTCTACTTTTTCAGGTTTGGCTCAAGTATATTGCATAAATGCAAAAAAAATAAAAAAAAAGATTAACAGGCCATATGCTAAACAATGAATATTCTATAAGGTTTTTAGCCATTTGAAAAAATGTCAGGTTCTCTTCTGAAAATGACCAGCTGGTGGCGCTTGAAAACGCTTTGGTGGCACAGTGTTTTTCCAGCTAAGACGCTTTAGTTGCTATGATTTGGAATAGAATATCCATGGCGGCAATGTATTACTAATATCTCATTTAGAAGAATTTTACTTAAAGGGGTCATTGGATGCCCATTTTCCACAAGTTGATATGATTCTTTATGGTCTTAATGAAAAGTCTCTATAATAACTTTGATTAAAAATTCTCAATGGTTTTGTAAAACAACACCCTTTTTACCTTGTCAAAATGAACTCTGCAAAATCATCTCATTCTAAGGGGTTGTTCCTTTAAATGCAAATAAGCTCTGTTCGCCCCGCCCCTCTCTTCTCTCTGTCGAATGACTATCTTGTTTACTTTAGCGCATTTAGCTGTGGTTAGCCGCTAAACTTTCTAACTACCACGTTATAAGGAAAGGCGATCGCAAAGATTCATAAAACAGCGCTTATACACACATAGACGGATATATGTAGATCGGGAGGCGCATTCCATTCACAAACAAATGTAATCTACTGCATCTTCAGTGTGTGGATGTGTGAAACACCACGTGATTAAAGAGGCAAAAAAACTCATTAGTGTTTCGTTCCGATTGACCTCCATTAACCTTATCTAATAGGTGCTCAAACTTCATGTTTTTTGAGATACGCCAATGTCCTCATAGACCCTTATGGCACATTGGACAGAGACACTGCATACCAATTTTCAGATCGATCGGACCAACGATTGGATAGTTATAGACATTTTTATGTTTTTTCCATCTTATAGTGCCACCAAGTGGTCAAGCTCCGCAATTTTTTTTTTATTTGACCAAAGATTAAGCTCTTACACATGTGTACCAAGTTTGGTGATGATATGTCATTCCGTTCATGAGTTATAGCCATTTTAGTAAAAATAGCCCCGCCTTTTTCGAACATTTTGGCGCCACGTTGCATGTTAAATTCATAGTGTTTGTGAGAAGCAGCAATTACTGTAAATCGAGTCGCTCTGCAAACAGTCTTACAAGTCGCATGGATGCAAGCACAGTGCCACTCTTTACTCTGAAATATGCAGCACAACAGACAATATACTTCTTTAACTCTTCTCTCACCAAACATGTAATTTTCCCTTATTTATGAGACAAGACTTCCCCGTCACATATGTAATTGTCCGGGCTTCTCAGGGGCACAATTATGAATGAGTCCAGAATCTCCTGATCAAAAAGTCAGGCGAGGAAGATGCAGAAACAAGCAATCTCATATGTAAGCAGATGCATATAAAAAATTATGCGATCATCAACAATAAATAGCATATAAATGAAAACTGCCTAATGTTACTGAGTGAAATGTCTAATGTTACTGAGTGAAAAAGTGGTAAAGGACTGTGCAAGCTTTGGGAGTGCTGATGGAAGCAGATGTAGTATTTGATAAAAATGCAATTTTCTTAGCTTTTTTTTTTTTTTTATAACTTACCTGTGTTGATAAAAACAGAATGCTCAATGCTAGAATACAACAGATTTTTATTTTTTGTTCATTTAAAAGTAGAGGCTCTGTTCTTTATTTTGATGTATTGCATGTTCAGATATTCATACAACAAAATATTCTGGGGTCCATGAAATTTTAGTGAAATTGATCAAAAATGCTGGTGGTGGCTGGCAACTTTTTTCAAAAATTCTAATTAAATTAAATTACAGCTTTTTATTTTAAAATATTTTGCTTAATATTTTTTTTTGTTGTTGTTTGTTTTGTTTTGTTTTGTTTTGTTTTTTGATCATTTGTGAGGATTTGTTTATTTTAATTTTACATTCCACACAGATTACACATAATTCATTTATAAAACCCCTATTTCCCTCACAAGCCTTTAAAGGTTTGCAAACCTCTCTTTGGGAAGCCCTGGTTTAAAATATAAACAGTACTAGTTATGGTATGCGAAAACCCTTGGTAAAGAAACGTAACAAATCACAGAATGACAACAAAACATCTAAAAATCAGCTGCTTATAGTAAGGAAGAAAAATCCAGTAATTACAGTTACTGATGAAACTATTACTTTATATCTACATTATCTATTACCTGAATGGAGCAGTTAAGAGCATGTGAGAGTTTGTTTAACTCCTCCTCCACACGTTGGCAGATGGGGCAGCGATCACCATGTAATGCAACACTATTCACCAGCAAAAAACTGTGAAAATAAACAAAAAAAGGTACAGGGACCCATCTGTTTAGAAAGTCTATAAATCTTCACAAAACAATGACAAACAATGTTAGAGGCTTTTAACACAGCATAGAAATGCTTAGTTAACAAGACAGTCATTTTTGATTTAGCAGACGCTTTTATCCAAAGCGATTTACAAATAAGGACAATGGAAGCAATCACAATTAATAAAAGATTAATAAAAGAGCAATAATATGCAACTGCTATGACAAGTCTCAATTACCCAAGTACCGCAGTACATGTAGCAAGGTATTTTTTTAAATTATATAATAAATAAAAGAACAAATAGATAGAACAGAAAAAGAACAGAGAAAGTTAGAAGCCTTTTTAAAGAAAATAAGCAGTTAAAAACAAATAGAGTGCAAGTCTTAAAGTCTTTTTTTTAGTAAATAAAAAAAGAAAACAAATAGATAATATAGCTGCAAGCAGCAATTACCGGGGTTCAAGCATATAAGGCCTTTGAGGTGCTATAGCTTTAGGGTGTAGTCCAAACCAAAATATATGACTAACATTTTCTTTTATTCTTTTGGTTTTGTTTTCTTTCAGGTTTTATAGACTTTTGGGTACAGTAGATCATGATCATCTTATTAGGTGGCCCTGTTATCACTGTCCAAATGCAAATGTTCAACATTTTCTTTTGATAATTGTTTATCTAAGATGTCCAGAGAATTTTACTGCAGTGGTTTTATTGATTTTGAGTCAAAAAACTAAGACTAGTTCACAAAAGTAGTTTTTTTTATTTTTTTTTATAAATAATATCAAATATTTAAAGAACAGCCGGATTGACAGCAATGATCCTAGTGGCAAAGTTGTTCAGAATAAGGAGATCTATCATATGATATGAAGATCTAGTGTTTGTGTAAAATATATGAGCATTTATTTAGCAATTTGATGCTATTTACCATAGACAGCTTGTGTTTCTGAAGCCTTTTAAACTGTTATAGCGCCACCTATGGTCCGATCTCCATGAAACTTTGCATGCTTGTTAAGAGTCATCTGACACCATCTTCCACCAATTTTCATAAAGTTTTGAGTTTTTGTTTAGGTTTTATAGGCTTTTAGGTATATGTGGCCATGCCCCTTCTCTAAATGACCCCGTTATAGCTAACCGAAGGACAAAATTCAACATTTTTTTGATAATTATTGATCTAGAGTCCAGAGAACTGCACTGCAGTGGTTTGATTGAGATTCAGCGAAAAACCTAGAACTAGTTCACAAACTTCAAAATGGTGGAAAAATTTGCATAAAATGAAATCGGAGATAGCCATTTTGTTTTGATTGATCCAAGGATTCCAATGATATAAGACACTTGAGTCAAGTTATGAGCAATTTCATGTTTTTGTCCGCTGTAGCGCCACCTATAGGCCGATTGGGGTGAGTTTTTGTCAGGTTCTCCCCAAATTGAGGTCTATCATCTGACAAAGTTTCAAGTCTCTAGGCATTACGGTTTGGTCTGCACGATCAGTTTTACGGCAGAAAAATAAAAATAAATATAGCTGCAAGCAGCAATTATCGGGGTTCGAGCATTTTAAGGTCTTTAAGGTGGTATGCTTAGGGTCTAGGCCAACCTGGATTCATGGCTG
>JAHKKF010495886.1:0-23086 GCA_019740295.1 Labeo calbasu | reverse complement strand
AAAAAAAAAATCCCTATAAACTCCTAAAAACAAACCAGTTGATCCTTTTAATATTAGATTGGCGTATCCTTGGATAAGCAGACAGGGATTTGTGTGTGTGTTTATATGCATATGAGTGAGTGTGTGTACTTGTGTATAGGGGAGTCTTTTTGGTTTGTTTCTTGGGTCATTAGTGTTGACAGTTTAGTTCATAAAGATGACAGGCTACTGCTCTTCTGCTGACCACCCTTCACGCAGCGCTCTCCCCTATAGCTTCACAAAGCTAAAGCACAATACAAGAAAAATAGGAAAAAGGTAACAACACAACAACACAGAGTGCATTACAACAGCCCCTGAGGAAAATGTTATTGCTCAGAGGTTGCTCTTTCATAGCTCGAGAGACGTACATATGCTTCATTTACTTCGGAGTTCTCAGTTATGCCTCATTTGAGTATCAGCTTTGATACTTTGAATTGTTAAACTGTAATGCAAATAATTGAGACAATCATTTACTTATAGAGACAGAACACAACCACAGCAGAAAATGATATTTCCCAGATGAGCAGTCAGTTACAACAGTACAGCATTGCTGTGGACAGCAGTCTTTATTAGGAAATGTTTTACCTCTGAATGCAGCGACTGACCAATCAAAACAGCTATTTTAGATAGCTGTGTGACTTTGGGTTAAAACTTGACTTGAAGGAGAGGTTCACTTCCAGAACAAATATTTCCAGATAATTTACTCACCCCTTTGGCATCCAAGATGTTCATATCTTTCTTTCTTCAGTTCTAAGGAAATTAAGTTTTTTTAGGAAAACATTTCAGGATTTCTCTCCATAGTGGACTTCTATGGTGTCCTGAGTTTGAATTTCTAAAATGCAGTTTAAATGCAGCTTCAAAGGGCTCTAAATGATCCCAGCCGAGGAAGAAGGGTCTTATCTACCAAAACGATAGGTTTTTTTCTATAAAAAACTTTAAAATTGATATACTTTTCCTGTAGCACTGCATGAACTCTGCATTCCGGTTCAAGACAGCTAGAATATGCCGAAAAACTCACATCTCATTTTCTCCTCCAACTTCGCAGAAGTACCAACCTAGTGTTTACAAAGTGAACATGCGAAGATGATCAAACTCCCTTTACAAAAAAAAAAAAAAAACAGCGATGTAGGATGATTTTGAAGTTGGAGAAGAAAATGAGATGTGGAGTTTTTCGACCTACCCCAACTGTATTGAACCGGAATACACAGAGTTCACGCAGAGCTAGACAAGACGAGCATTTGAGGTTAAAAAGTATATAAATTGTCCATTTTTTTTTTTTTTGCTAGATAAGACCCTTCTTCTTCGGCTGGAATTTTTTTAGAGCCCTTTGAAGCTGCATTTAAACTGCATTTTGGAAGTTCAAACTCACTGGCACCATAGAAGTCCACTATATGGAAAGAAATCCTAAAATGTTTTCCTCAAAAAAAACATATTTCTTTACAACTGGAGAAAGAAAGACATGAACATCTTGGATGACAAGGGGATGAGTAAATTATCTTTAAATTTTTGTCTGGAAGTGAACTTCTACTTTAAAATGCACAGTTCACCCAAAAATAAAAATTCGTAATCACCCTCAAGTCGTTCCAAGAACTTTGTTCATCTTCAGAACACAAATTAAGATATTTTTGATGGAATCCAAGAGTTTTCTTACCCTGCATATAGATAGCAACGCAACTACCACGTTCAAGGCCCAGAAAGATAGTAAGGACATCGATAAAAATAAAAGGGTCAGAAAACTCTTTTTTATTATAACATCAAACTGCAGTTATTACATAAATCACAAAATATTCTGTAAATCACAAATCAATGTACTGTGTATTGAAATAAGAAGAAAATATTGGTGTAATATTGGGAGGTCTATGGCAATTCACAGTCCTAAAGTCCTAATTAATTTACTCTCCTGATCCAGTCCCATGCAAAGCATGCTTGGATCTATAAATCCCCTTCTCATTTTCAGTAAATGTAATAAAATTGATCCAACTAGTCTTTCTACAAACAGAATAATATGGTATAGCTCACCTAATACAGTCTTGGAAAACTTTGATGATGATAAATACCTCAGTTCATACTGAAATCTTTTACATAATGAAATCCTAATTGTCGAGATCTCTTTTGAAACTCTAAAGAAGACACATGTAATGTTGCGAGTCTTTTGTTTGGAATAAAATCCAAGCAGCAGACTTAAATGAAGTCTTCATTCTCATTCCATTTAATCTCATCACTGTCTAGAAGAAATAACTGAGACATCAAATAGATCTCATTTCTTTCCTATGGGACTAAAGCATTGCAAAACATATCCAGAAACTTCGACTGCATCTTTGAGCACACCTTGGTGTATCCCGATACAGAATTATGCATTAGATCATCCCTATACACCACAATATAGTGGAAGTCTCTTCTCCCCTACATATGTATGAAAAACCAACACACTGCAAAACAAGAAAAATAACATCTTATTCTGCATCCCAAATGTCTCACAAAATATAGAACTGCCTGGCATTACACAGCAGGGCCTGACAGTACCCCTTTCTTGTCCACACACACACACACACAAAACAGATCACTGTTCCCTCACAATATAGAAGAACAAAAACACAGGCAGTGATGCAGAAAAACCCCTCTGTGCACAACACATCCATTCAATGCATGCATATCCATAAGCGAAGAATATAGCTGTGAGCTCAAGGCCCTTTCAGCATGTGAGCATTTAAGGAATTACAAAGAAGATGTTTTTCACTGTTCTTTGAATGTGAGGGGATTTAAAGACGAATCAAAAGCAACAACCTGGCGTGGAAACGCGAGCACAAGGAAAGACAAAGAGCAGAACCAAAGACCTTACTTCTGAGATTTCAGCGCGGGTGAAAGAAGGCAAGCTCGCATGCAGACGCACAACCACCTGCTCTGAGACTGACAGTTCCATTCATCTGGCCTCTAAACAACTTTTTCCTTTCCAGGGATTAATTGCCAATTGCAAAGGCAAATCTGGAAAAACACTTTTTTGGCAAAAAGTTCATTCTCACCCTCTTGCTGTTTGTTTTATAGAAACACTCCCTATCTATCTGTCCATTTTGGGATTCGCTAGACAAGTGGATTAAAACTAACGAGAGTGTGAGAATCACCCCTAGTTGTGGATTGTAGTTACACCTCACAGCCATCATGATACTGGCTAATACATTTCATACCTGTAAAAAGTTCTTCGTCGTTCCTTAAAGATTCACTGTTATTTCTGAAATGACTAGCTCAACCAAACATTGTTATTTAATTACCCTCAAGCTTTCTTTTTACATGGAACTGAAAAAAGCTCAGCACATTGTCTCAGGTGAACTGTTCTATACAAAGAAACTGTGACGGGTGGAAAAAAAGAGAGACAATAAAAGTCAACCCTTATGTTATTTCAGACCTGTATGACTTTTTTCTGTGCAGCATAAAAGAAGAGAATTTTGTCCTTACAATAGAAATCAATGGTTACCAAAATTTCTTCTTTTGTGTTCTGCAGATGAAAGAAAGTCATAAAGGTTTGGAACAATGTGAAGGTAAGAAACAGGTATTACTTGGGATGCTGCTCGTTTTGTGTGTGTGTGTGTGTGTGTGTGTGTGTGTTTCACAAAAGAAAGTTAGTCATTTTGGAATGACATTTGGGTGAGTAAATGATGACAGAATTGTCATTTTTGGGTGAACTAGTCATAAGTCTTTTTTCACTTCAATAAGAATTAGCATATTGCATTATCTCAGGAGAAGTTCCACATCTTTCTCTCATTCAGCTTTAGTTTAAACTTTTTAGGTCAAACCCTTTATCTATGAGCACACTCTAATAAAACTCCCTATACTGAAGTAAAAATGTATTTGATGGTGCATTTTAACTGAAACGGTCAAACTGGAATTAAATGACAATGAAGTGATACACCATCAGTCAAAAGTTTTTGAACAGTGGGATTTTTAATGTTTTTAAAGAAGTTTGCATTTACTTGATATCAAAAGTACAGCAAATACAGTACAATTTTGAAATAATTTAATACTATTTAAAATAACTGTTTTCTGTTTGAATACATTTTATTTTATTTAAATGCAATTTATGTAAATGTACAAAATTCTACTCAGCTGTTTTCAACATAATAAATAATAATAAATGTTTTTGAGCAAGCAAATCAGAATATTAGAATGATTTCTGAAGGATCATGTGACTGAAGTAATGGTGCTAAAAATTCAGCTTTGAAATCAAAGGAATAAATCACATTTTAAAATATATTCAAATACAAATGAGTTATTTTAAATACTAAAAATATTTCAAAATTTGCTGTACTTTGGATCAAATAAATGCAGGCTCGGTGAGCAGAAGAAAAAACTTAAACAAAAAAAACCCTCAAAAACGTTTGACTGGTAGTGTAAGAACATTTTGTATTGTATTTTAGTAGCATACACTTCCGTTCATAAGTTTTTTGTTTTGTTTTGCTTTTGAAAGTTAATAATTCTTTTCAGCAAGGATGCATTAAATTCATCAAAGGTGCTACAAATGATATCTATTTCAAATAAATGCTTTTTATAACAACAAAAAAAAGAAGAAATTATCACAGTTTCCACTAAAATATTAAGCAGCAAAACATTTACTGATTATTGATAATAAGAAAAAGGCTTCTGTAGTATCACGTGACACTAAAGAATGGTGTAACAGTTGCTGGAAATTCAGTTTTGCATCACAGGAAGAAATTAAATGTTTAGCTATATTAAAAAAAGAGAACAGTTATTTTAAATTGTAATAATATTTCATAATATTACTGTAGATTTGATCAAATAAGTGCATGCCTGCTGAGCATAACAGACTTCTTTCAAAAACTTTAAAAAGCCCAAACTTTAGATCCGCATTGGTGCATAGCCTACAGCACAGAACATGTTGTTGTGTTGTTGATTTCATCTCATTTCATCTATCCTTTGTCTTTTATTGATTTTCTTTCACTATACAACATGAAATAATGCTAAATGTGTCATTTTAGCCCTCACGCCTGCCGTGACCCGGCAGTAGCTGTCAGGTCCACATGCTCAATTGGTTAGTTGTATTGAGCAGAACAGTCTAACCTCCATCTGTCCACCCACCCCTACGGAGAGACAGATTACCGTAGACGTGACCACTGCCTCCCAATGTTTACCCCTTCCTTTCAAATCTGTAATATTGATATTGCTCCCCCACACACAGACAGGAAATAGACTCTCTCCCCTGTAGCGAAAGGCAAACACAAGTCACTTGACATGAACTACTAACCCGATCTCTTGCCCCCTGTGGCACAGTCCAGATTGCTAATCACTGAATGATTTGCTTGTCATACCAAATTGGAAAATTACAGTTTGATAGCTCAAAGGCTGCTGGCTCACAGCAATGATTTTAGTTAATATATTTTAAATGCATAATGATAATACATAATTCAGTCAACAGCCTTTGAGCTATCAAAATCATACGGCAGAGAGAGAAAAGGACACCAAACATTTACTGGCTACATGAGTTCTCATAATAATACTGTATGTGATTACTGGGTGAGATACCAGTTTCAAACGGTAAACTGGTTTGAATTATGGTATGGAATTTTTAGCATCCTGAATTGATAGGAGATCCACTCACAACCAATTCTTTAACTGGGCAAATAAATCAACTGTAAACAGGTGTTAATAGAAGCCAGAGACGCTGAAGACTGACGCAAAGAGGGGAAAATACTATAGCAGGCAAATGAGCTAGAAAGAAAATTCTAAATACTGAACTGGGAGTGAGGGGTTTATATAATTGTACTTTAGTACAATACTATACTATAATTGTATTATAGTACTGAATAGTATTATAGTATTTACCTGTGGAATTTCTAAAAGATTTTAATAATACACATCAGTTCTTATGAAGCAACTCTTTTAGAAAGGTTTTAAAGCATGCAACAGTTAAAAATGTGTATTTCAGCCAGGTAACAGATAATGTTGCTTTTTCAATGATGTTTACAACAGAAATGATGTTACTAAAAACTGCTAACTCTCATCATTAAGGTTTTTTTTTATGATACTATTAGAAATCGTTCCACAAGAAATTCCTATTGGATGTTCAGAAGAACATTTTCGTGTGCTTTTAAAAGGCAAGTTGCTAATGTTAGGACTACAATGATTTGTCAAGTACATACACTGCTGTGTAAAAGTTTGGGGTTTTTTATGTTTATGCAAGAAGTCTCTTATGCTCACCAAGGCTGAATTTATTGGATCAAAAATACAGTAAAAAGAGTAACAGTAAGTTGTACAGCTATTTTTAGCTGTACAAAACAGCTTGTTTTGCTGCTTGATACTGCAAATTGAGGTGTCTTACCATATTACTGTAATGCATTTTCTTAATTATAAACACACTGGATTGAAGTACAAACAGTTTTACTGTTTACTGCACGTTAGGGCTGAAACAATTCCTTGACTAACTCAAGTAACTCGAATACAAAAAAAATAATCGAGGCCTCCAGGCTTCGTTTAATCCATTTACTGTAACTACAAACGGAACACTGTGTTTCCCCACGGACCATTATTACTGACGCACAACCCGATAAACGCTGAACATATTTAAGACCGTAAATTAATGGTGGTTAGTTATGATGTCCCTAAGTTAGCTATGTTTTCTGAAAGACTAAGTGCCATTTATGTTGATTGTCTCATTCTCTCTCTGTGACACACAGAAAGTTAGAAAGTTAGTCGATATCAAACGAAGAGTACCTCAGCATGATTACAAATGTGATACTGATTTAACGCAAAAGTTTATCAATAAACAAGTAGTTAATATTAAGAGACTTACATTTTAGACAGCATATTGCCTGTTTTTGCTCTATTTTGCCAACAAATAACCATTCCAAACACAGCCACAGCACCATTTTGTGTCTTTGAACAACATTACAATGTTTCGTTCTTGAATGAATCACCCGTTAAATGATTCAGTTCAATCGCAATGACTCACTTACTTAACAGTGACTTGCTGACACCTACTGGCGGTTTTGATTTCACATTGAAAGTATTTTTATTTTATTTTGAAACTATTATAAATTCCTTGAAGAACCCAGAGTGAAAATAGCAATTCACAAGACTTTAGGACAATACAAAATGAAGAGCACTAGACACAATCTATATGATTTCTTGACAAGAACCAAATCCAGACATGACTGTAAATGAACACACATATCAAACCAGACTCTATTATTTCTCCATCATAATTTTTGCTCTCTTTACTTTCATCCACATGCTGAATTTCCACATCACATACTGTACGAGAAGAGTGCTAGTCACGAACTAGCTGCTAAACCTGACCAGACGAAGACACACTTTCATGCCAATAATGTTGCCATGTTCTCTATGCCAACAACCTCTTTAATTAGAGTGAAACCCCGATCATACCTCCCCCTCCCCTCTGCTGGTACCAGCCCCCCCCAACCCATTTTAAACCCAAACACCACAACGCTCCCCCCTCACACACACACACTCCTCATTATCAATGCAAGGAACATGTAGACCAGAGGGGGCTGTAGAGTGTGTGATTCGATTGACCCAGATCTTCAAGTGCAAATGAGAGCGAGAACGAGGGAGAGGAGGGAGGGATGGAGAGAGATGGAAGTGAGGAAGAGTGAGAGACTGGTGGGGTGCGGGGAGGTTCATGAAGAGACTAATTTGAGGCTTAGCGGGGTGTCCGTGTGCTAAAAACTGAGCAGATTTACTGAAGGTCAGTGTCTATTGGACAGATTGAATGAGATCTTTCAGAAGCATCCAAAGGGACACTTTCTGCACATTTTTTCCCAGTTTCTTTCAGTCCAACGACAGAGACAATCACATCCTCTCAGATGCTGTTTAATCCTCTCATTCATTCTCCATTTGCATTCACTTAAGAGGAAGAGGAGGAAATCTTGGCACACTCTTGAAAGTCGTTTGGCTTTTTCCTGTAGTAGGTCTGGTGAATCTTTGCGTGTGTATGTGTGAGAGAGACAAATAAGCTGCTGAATCACCTGAAACGCACAAAACGTTTTTACTTTTATAATACACAGCTCACATCTTCTGATATGTTTGTGAAAAAATTATGCTGCTAAAATTGCAACATCTGATTTAGGAACTTTTTTTGTAAACTAATTAAAAAAGGGATGTTTCACAGGATTTTATTTTCTTGTGAAAAGCAACTCAGAAATTCAAAAGTGCTACTTTGAAGACTGCGGTGCACAAAGAACAACACATCTGTCACATGTGACATAAATGAAACAATTTGCACCTGCAATAAAATAAACACAAAGCTGTGAAGTTCTGTAAGTTGCTTTACCATACAAAAACTGAAAAATTATAAATGGTTTATCATTATATGTAATTTTACTGTAAAATACTGTCATATTTATGTTTGACAGTTAAGTAAAAGCTATCAATTACCATATAATTTATTGTGAAGAACATTAAAAGGACTAAAAGTCCCTGCATTATCAGTAATATACATTTGATATTTCATGTCAATGTTATATTGTTTTTTTGCATTATTTTAGTGTCATATGTGTTACCCTGAAGGTGTTTATGTTTTTGTGTGCATGACACTTTGCACTAAGTGTACAAATACACTACCAGTCAAAAGTTTTTGAACAGTAAGATTTTTTTTATGTTTTTTAAAGAACTCACCAAGCCTGCATTTATTTGGTCCAAAGTACAGCAAAATCAGTACAATTTTGAAATATTTAAAATTTAAAATAGCTGTATTTTATTTGAATATATTTTAAATAAAATTTATTTCTGTGATTTCAAAGCTGAAATTTATCCAGTCACATGATCCTTCAGAAATCATTCTAATATTCTGATTTGCTTCTCAAAAAACAAATATTATTATTATTTTTTTGAAAATAGCCAAGTAGAATTTTTCTCATTTTTTTTTGATGAATAAAAAGTTCAGAAAAACAGCATTTATCTGAAATCTTTTGTAACATTATAAATGTCTTTATTATCATTTTTGGCCAATTTATTATTCATTTGGATCTTTCTATTCATCAAAGAATGTTTTGAATATTAATAATAATAATAATTATAATAATAATAATAAATGTTTCTTCAGTGGCAAATCAGCATATCAGAATGATTTCTGAAGGATCATGAAAACTGGAGTAATGATGCTGAAAATTTAGCTTTGATCACAGGAATAAATTAGATTTTAAAACATATTCAAATAGAAAGCAGTTATTTTAAATATATTAAAAAATATTTTACTGCTTTTGCTGTATTTTGGATCAAATGCAGGCTTGGTGAGCAGAAGAGAATTTCTTAAAAAATATTAAAAATCTTACTGTTCAAACTTTTGACTAGCAGTGCTCTGGCCTTCTATTGGACATCTTTATTATCATTATTTGTAAATTTTAGTTCAAGTAGGTTCAAAATTATAAAATGTAGAGACCAATATACCATCCCATAATACCTTTCTGTAAATTTAACAAGACATTTAATAACTGAACATAGGCTACACTCTAAAATTATTTAGACTGTCAAAGTGGCAATTAGATCTATTTTAGTTTTATTATAAACTAATATTTAGAACTATAGGAGCATGTAAGAAAACATTTTAAAAAGTGTGGTCCAATTATCATCTTTTACACGCTTCAATCCTTCAAAGATCTCACTGCAGAGAAAGAAGCCTTTGGAAAGCATAGATACGATCAATTCTGAAAACAACGCACCTTTATTTTTCTCGCTTACAAAAGACTTAATTATTTTCTAAGATGCACCAAAGAAAGGTGATTAAATGCATTGGTCATGCTTGATGCCACTGATCTCTGAACAATCCAGTCAGATCGGAAAGATAAAATGCTAATATGCGTCAGAAAGTCCTTTGATCTCATTCCCCGCAGGTCTTCTTTTTGTCTTTTACGAGAGGCCAAAACTCTTGCAGTACGTGCATGTATTTATACGTGTCTGCGTGAGTGTGTGCGCTTGCCATACTTGTCTTGTGATTGTGTTCACGAGTGAGTCTGCTAGGCACGTACGGCCGTGTGCAGGATTACTGCGTGCTGGAAACAGAAGCGAGACTAAGTTTGCACTAAGCTGAGAAGCCTAAATGCAAAAATGTGTAAGAAAATCAACAGAGGTTTGTGTCTGTGTGTGCGTCGCTGGGCTTTCTTTCGGTGCGCAATGGCATTCAGGAAAGAGGATTATACTGCACAGTGTGAGGTGACAGTGGAGGGTGTGTATATTAGGGATGCGTTTTTTGTTCTCAGCTACAGAATTTGTGTGTGAGTGAAAAAGTGAGAGACTAGCTTTGTTTGCTTAAGAACATCTGAAACTGAAGGTCTGACTCAATCAGTAGGCCTGGGAGTCCCTGATAAAGATGAAACACGCACTATAGATTCCTATAAGACGATTTGTGTGCCCATCAAGAGTGTTTTTGCCAACATACACTACCTGTCAAAAGTTTTTGAACAGTACGATTTTTAATGTTTTTTTTTTGTTTGTTTGTTTTTAAATCTCTTCTGCTCACCAAGTCTGCATTTATTTGATCCAAAATATAGCAAAAGCAGTAATGTGAAATATTTATTAAAATTACTATTTAAAATAACTGCTTTCTATTTATTTAAATGTATATTATAAAATGCAATTTATTCCTGTGATCAAAGCTAAATTTTCAGTGTCATTACTCCAGACTTCAGTGTCACATGATCCTTCAGAAATTATTCTGATATGATGATTTGCAGTTCAAAAACATTTTTTATTATTATTATTATTGTCAATATTTAAAACACACGAGTACTTTTTTTTCAGGATTCTTTGATGAATATAAAGATCCAACGATCAGCATTTATCTGAAGTTTTTGTAACATTATACACTATACAATTCAAAAGTTAGGAGTCAGTATATATATTTTTTGGAAAGAAATTATAGAAATTTATACTTTTATTTAGCAAGGATGCTTTAAATTGATCAAAAGTGATGATAAAGATTGTAATGTTACAAACGATTTTATTTCAGATTAATGCTGTTCTTCTGAATTTTCTATTCATCAAAGCTTTATGTTTTGCATAAAGCAACTTTTCAACATAATAATAATAAATGTTTTTTGAGCAGCAAATCAGAATATTGGAATGACTTCTGAAGGAAGATGTGACTGCAGTAATGATGCTAAAAATTCAGCTTTGAAATCACAGGAATAAATTAAATTAAAAAATAAATTCAAATAGAAAACAGTCATTTTAAATAGTACAAATATTCTAGTATAAATTTTTACTGTTTTTGCTGTACTTTGGATCAAATAAATGTAGGCTTCATGAGCAGAAGAGACTTCTTTTAAAAAACATTAAAAATCTTACTGTTCAAAAACTTTTGACTAGTAGTGTAGTTTCCATTTGTATTTTACGACTTGATGAGCTGGTTGCAAATTCATATCAATTTGTACACTGTAAAAAGTCTTCACCAGTTTCAACTTAAAAATGTAAGTTTAGCAGCTGTCTTAAAATTTGAAGTTAAATCAACTAAAAAAGTCATTTTAACATTACAATAAAATGAGTTCAAATGACTTGTACTTTTAAGTTGATTTAACTTGGGAGTTGAAATAACTTGAACTTTTAAGTTGATTTCACTTAAAATTTTAAGACAGCTGCTAAACTTACGTTTTTAAGTTGAGACTGGTGAAAACTTTTTACAGTGTATGATCTCATTTGTACATTTTTGCACTGCTCAAACCACCCTGATGGTTAAGTTTAGGGATGGACCTAAAACAGCTTTGCCATCACAGGAATAAAATTTCAAAATATATATTAAAATACAAAACAGTTATTTAAAATTGTAATAATATTTCACAATATTACTATTCTTACTGTATTTTATCACATATTACACAGACTCAAAACAGGCACGGCTTTCTGCTCCATTTTTGAAAAACACAAATACCCCATGGCTCACTGTTCATGCATAAAGCACAATCCAGAAAACAGCACTATAAAGACAGACAGCAATACTAAAAAACCTCCTGGTAAATGTATTCTTTATGTTTTTTGACTACATTTGTCACCACCGACAGACGACATAACCCGAGGAAGAGGAGCGGCACATTCTGAGGATTAAAACTGTGAGATGAGGGAATAAAGTGGGAGACATTAGACAGACACTCAGGCCCGTAATGGCAGAGTTGATGAGGCTTAGCAGTAATGATGACGCTGACGCTGAAGCAGGAGTGGCAAGACCACAGGGCTCGACACTTACTCCCAACTGTGTAATTATACAACGTACAGAGCAACACCACAGCTCGTTTACAAAGGCTGACTGCTCAAAACTAGATGAGGAGCAAATTAATAACCCGTGACTCCGGCAGCAGCAGGGTACAATAACATCACAACTGCAAGGTTACTAAACATGGTAGCTGAATCATCTTAAAGGAGTGTCAGAAATTTAAAGGTCAGAAATGTTCTGATTAGCCACTTGCATCAGTTACCATATCCTTTAGTTTAGTTATTTTCACTTTCACTCAGAGATAAAAATTCTGTCATTAAATACGCACCCTAATGTCGTTTTTCAAACATGCATGACTTTCTTTTTTCCAATAAAGGAAAAAAGGAGTTTGCCTTTCACAGAATGAAAATGGTCCAGAGGCTGTCAAACTCCAAAAGGACAAAGAAGCAATGTAAAAGGATCATAAAATAGCCTATATAATTTGCACAGTATGTTCCAAGTAGTTTGAAGCCATTTGACAACTTATGTGAGGAAAACAGGTTGAAAAATCATGCATGACAGCCATGGCCACTATTCGCTTTCATTGCATGAAAAAGAGCAGACTGGATGTTCTGCTATAAATAACCACTTTTTAAATGATGTTTAGACACAATTGTGAGTAATTTTCCAATCTAAGAGATTTTTTAGAGTGTTGAAGAGTATAACTATTAATATGTAACCATTGCATCAGTTTTTATAGCTATGAGGACAAGCAACTACATATCTTTTCAATCTGAAGAATAAAAAGCCTAATGAACTGTCTTTGTGTTAAATGTGACTTGGGAGTCGCAATCACTGAAATACAGTAAAATACTTCTGAAATTCTGAAACTGAAGGGTTTTTGCATTTATACATCTAAACAGTGCTGGGCAACAATTAATCGTGATTAATCGCATCCAAAATAAAAGTTTTTTGTGTACATAATATATGTTTGTGTGCTGTGCATATTTATTATGTATATATAAATACACACACATGCATGTAAATATTTAAGAAAAATATGTATATTAGAATGATTTCTAAAGAATCATGTGATACTGAAGAAATTGGCTACTGAAAATTTAGCTTTGCCATCACAGGAATTTTAAAATATATTAAAGTACAAAAGAGTTATTTAAAATTGTAATAATATTTCGCAGTATTACTGTTCTTACTGTATTTTGGTCAAATGAATGCAGTCTTGGCAAGAATAAACTTTCAGAAACATTTAAAAAAAAAAAACTTTTCTTTGTGAAAAAGGTCAGTTTTTCCGGTCACCTAGAACAAAAACAATACCACTAGAACAATACCACATATTACACAAAATCAAGACAGACACAGTTTTCCACTCTGTTTCTGAAAAACACAAATATCCCTTGGCTCACTGTTCATGCGTTAAGCACAATCCAGAAAATAGCACTATAAAGACAGACAGCAATACTGAAATTCTCCTGGTAAATGTCTATTAAATATATTTCTAAATAATATAAATTATATGAATATAAATATATACATGTAAATATTTTCAAAATATATATAATATATGTGTGTCTTTACATATACATAATAAATACACACACATTTATTATGCACACCAAAGTTTTATTTTGGATGCGATTAATCACAATTAATCATTGCCCAGCACTACTTCTAAACTTAAGTACTCACAGCCATTTCTTATTAGATCATAAGGATAATTCTCAATAACATTCACTTTTCTATCTTACTATTATATTCTTACAGTTTTCTTAATCAGTATTTTTTTCACCCACTTGTAAAGAAATTAAACTACTATGAAATGCACTCTTTAAATAAATAACACTTCACAATATGGTTCCATTTGTTAATGTTAATATTAACTGCATTAGTTGACATGAACTGACAATGACAATTCTAAAGCTACAATATACTTCTAAAGCATTAATTAATCTTGATGATAAATTCAACATTTACTAACACATTATTAAAATCAGAAGCTGTATCAACTTATGTTTAAGGGATAGTTCACCCAAAAATGAAAATTCTGTCATTAATTTCTCACCCTCATGACGTTTCAAACCTGTAAGACCTTTGTTCATCTTCGGAACACAAATTAAGATATTTTTGATGAAATCCGAGAAGTTTCTGACCCTGCATAGACAGTAACGCAACTGAAACATTCAAGGTCCAAAACGGTGGTAAAGACATGGATAAAATAGTCCATGTGACATCAGTGGTTCAACCTTAATTTTATGAAGCTTTGAGAATATACTTTTTACCTTTCTGGGCCTTGAACATGGTAGGCAGGGAAAGAAAGCTCTCAGATTTCATCAAAAACATCTTTATTTGTGTTTTGAAGATGAGCAAAGGTCTTGCAGGTTTGGAACGACATGAGGGTGAAAAACCAATGAGAGAATTTTAATTTTTGGGTGAACTATCCCTTTAACAAAAATTACTGAATACTGCAACAATGAGCAATACACCAATGCATTAACTAACGTTAACAAATGGGACCTTATTAAAAAGTGATACCAGCAAATCTTATTCTTGTTATAAAGAACTGGGCTATTAACGCCAATGTGTGACTCATGTACAGTAGCTTAATTGGAAAACTCATGGCTCACGAGGGATTATTGAGGATTGCTATAACAGTGAGCACTAGAGGGAAGCAGTGAGACAGCAGTGGGATTGGGATGAGTAAATTTACCCAGGGAGATTTCTGAGGCACTATTGTTCATGAATGTTTAATGTGTTTCTTCTCTCTGTTTTAATAATTCTGTTAATTAAATCACACTGCGGAAGTACACTCCTGCCCTGCTATTGCGGCTGCTGTTGTCTTAACATATGTTTTACATCTGTTTTACATGTTATGAACTCAGATTTGCCTGACAGTGAATGTTTGATATATTTTAGGTTTTCAATGCATGATTAGTGCTATGAATAATTAATATTTTCCTGTGAATGCTATGTGTTTTCTCTGAATAATAATTCATTTCCCGTGCACTTTCTTTTTATCTTTTAGAAATATACATCAGCGCAAATCAGCCAGATCTCCAGCCACGTGTGTTCGTTTGTGTGCCGCCCTTGACCTGACTGGACTGACGCCATGTTTTGGACACTGCTTCTGGCTTTGATCCTACTGCTGTTGCTCCAGGCACAGCTGCTCGTTTGTCTACATGAACTCCGAGCCTCTCTGTCCTCAGTGACTTCAGCGACCCCTTCTGGAACTTCCAATGGCTCGGCTTTGCAACGCCTGCCAGGAGCCATAATCATCGGGGTGCGCAAAGGAGGCACCAGGGCCCTGCTGGAGATGCTCAACCTCCATCCAGATGTGGAAGTAGCTAAGAACGAGATCCACTACTTCAACCTGGATGAAAATTTTCGGAAGGGTCTGGATTGGTATCGTGCCCAGATGCCCATCACTCTCCCTGGACAGCTGACGGTGGAAAAGACCCCTGGCTACTTCACAGCACCACTGGCCCCAAAGAGAATATGGGCCACGAATCCAGCTGTGAAACTGCTCCTGATCATTCGTGACCCTGCTGAGAGACTTGTATCAGACTACACACAAGTTCTCCACAACCGAATTCAGCAAAACAAGCCATACCAGCCACTCGAAGAGCTGCTGTTATCACAAGGACACATCAACCCTAAATACAAAGCCCTTCAGAGGAGCTTTTACTACCAGCACCTTGCCAGATGGTTGGAGCTTTTTCCCAGGGAGCAGATGCACATTGTGGATGGAGAGGCACTGATTAGAAATCCGTTCCCAGAGCTGCAAAAGGCGGAGAAGTTTCTGGAACTTCCACCTCGGATAAAGCCAGACAATTTCTACTTTAATGTCACCAAGGGCTTTTATTGTATGCTGTCTGCGGGACACGACAAGTGCCTGGATGAGTCTAAAGGAAGACCACATGCACCACTTAGCAACGAGGCTTTCCAGAAGCTCTGCCGCTACTTGCGAGTTCCCAACCAAATCTTTTTCAGAATGGTAGGACAGAGGTTTGACTGGTGCTAAAGACACTTACAGAGACTGAGAATGGGATTTAAACTACTATTGGAAACCCATTGTGTGAAAATGTTCTAATATTGTCAAAGGAATATGGTGAAAAATGACAGCAACCAGTTTGCAAGAGGACTAAGCAAAGAGACCTGCGCCAAAAACTGAATTAGTTCTGAACACTAATATATCTACAGTTTGTCTTCTGTGGAAAGTAAAATAGATTTGCAGGACTTCACATGCTTTAAAAACTCTTTGGACCTCTTTTAACTCTAAAAGTCTCCGTTCAAACAGACTACTTATGTGGTGAAAATGAGATCGAAAAGGCAACGTCCAAGTTACTGAAGACAATGAACTTAAAAACTTGTTTTTTTCTAATCGAAAATAAACACAGAATGTGGATAGACACCAAGAACTGCATATAATACATAAAATAAAAACTAAAATGTTACTTCCAGTGGTACTTGAAGCATTTAACAAAAACACTACTGCTTTGCCAGCTGTAATTATTGTAGTCTAATCATTTAATTTTCATGTTTAATATGCTAATTTGTACTTGAATATTTTATTTTAATTTTTTTTGAATAGAAATGTCTATTTTTTAAATTAATTGGTTCTTTAAATTAATGAGATATTTCATAATGTCATAAGTTAATGCACTACAAAATTCTGTTTTCTATTCAATAAATATATGTACAGAAAACATCTCACATCTATTCATCTAAAACACTAATGAAATTTTACATTTTCAACACATCGAACAATAACAAAGCGTCACATGAGAATATCTGCGCCTATTTTCGCTGTACTACTTTACCTTATGTTGTCTTCTTTAAATGTTTCTAATGTTATTTCAGAAGGTCTTTTGACAATATGATATGAAATGAAATGCAAGGTGTGCTCAGTATGTGGGTCATTCAATAATTGTGGATACATCTCAAGTATATTTTTAATATATTCTCATCAATATAAAGCCTGATGCTTAATTTTCTAGTACACAATTATATTTTTCCCAATCACACTACTATATGTTGAAAAAGCCATATATTTTGTTCAAAAATAACGTCATACAACCCTGGTATTCAGCGGTCTGATTTTGTAAAGTTGCTCATTCTACTCTGCATTTAAGCATGAAAATTACCTCAAATATAAATTAATTTCATAGTTTTGCCTTCAGTTAGATTTGGTTATCAAGACATTTGTGTGCTTCAAAAATAATAAGTGTTTATTGTGATATAACTTGTTTTATTTGTGTCCGAAAAACCATTGTCAGCTAAGTTACCCACTAGAAACCCCCCTCAAAAAGGAATGGTTTGTCCCATTCTTGCATAATTTGCACAGTATAATGATATTACAGAAGCACATGGATGAGACACTAGAAGTTATGCTCTCTCTCTTCCCCCTAATATTGGTTAAACTAGCAAACCTGTGTCAAGAGTGGATTAACTGACTGTCAACAGTGTTACACATGTATTATTGCTGCAAATTTTAACAAGACAATTTAACTAAAACATATGTTTTGTTTATGGAAATATATTTCTAAACATTCCATACGCTCAGTAGTTTTAGGCTTCCATGTAGAGTATAGGCCCAAAACACTAAAAATGTCAACTAAGTTACCTGTCAACTGTGTTACCCAGTAGAGACGACATGGTGGACAGTAGCAAACATGATGGTATTTTATGCACATATTTCTACATATCACCTTTATTTATATAGCACTTTTTACAATACAGATTGTTTCAAAGCAGCTATGTAAGGCCATGTTTGGTTTTTGGGAAACAGGAAAACTTTTTTCTTAACATTGTCAAATTCTAAATGTACCCCTAATTATAGAACGACCCATGTGCTGTTGTAACTTACTAATATAAGTAAAGTTCACATCTCATTTGAGTGTACACGATTTTAAACATACAGATTTTTAAGGGGAAATCATTTTAATGAGGAAAAACACATTTTAAGAATTTAACTTACGTCTACATTTACTACGCTCTAAGGTCAGTATAAGGTAACCAATAAATGAAAAGTATTTACATACAACTTTTATATGTTAGCCATAGAAGTGTTTCGTGGCACGTAACTTACATTAGTACATCTTGTGGAGTGTCTTAAGTTGTAAACTTTGCCAGTTGGGTCTCTCGTGATATGAACAAGCAGGTAAGGATCCTACAGATGTCGTTTATACACGTGTCCGGTAGATGGCAGTGTTTCGTCTGATGTGTAGCCTATAACTGAGCCAGATTTTTTGAACTGAAATTATGATACGTTAATGACAAATTATTAAACGTTAATTAAAACTAAGTAATTTGTCTGCTTAAACACATTTACAGAAATGAATAATATGAATGTTTAAAACTATTAAATGCCTAGAGAAATATATTTTACTTCAGATAAGACAAGTCGATAGTGTTTAGAGATCACATGACCAGTCAACGGAAGCCTTAAGAGGCCATGCATTAGTGAATGTAGGAGCTTCCCTTAAGAACAATATGAATTTAATGATAGATTATTACCTGAACTGTGCTTTTAGCATGTCCAGTATATATTATTTATTATTTACATATATAATATATAATTGAGAAAGGAAATGAAAGCAAAATAATAAAAGGGAGACATCATGTCCCACTGCTAGGGTAAACTGTAATCTGAATTCTACAAGGTACTATAAATACAGCACATTATTTTAAATAAATTATATATTTTTAAAAATCTAATATTAATGTAAAATTCTAATTTCTTCTGTTCACCAAGCCTGCATTTATTTGATCCAAAATACAGCAAAAGCAACAATACTGTGAAATATTTTTACTATAAAATAAAAAAAAACTATAAAATAGCTGTTTTCTGTTTTAATATATTTTAAAATGCAATTTATTCCTGTGATCAAAGCTATGTTCTAGTATTTTCATTTGCTGTTCAAAAAACATTTTTATTATTATTATAGTTATTAATATTTAAACCAGTTGAGCATAGAAATTAATACTTTTTTTTAGAAAGGATGTTTTAAATTGATCAAATTCAACGATAAATTTATAACGTTACAAAAGATTTCTATTTCAGATAAATGCTGTTCTTCTGAACATTCTATTCACCAGAGAAACCTGAACAAATTCTACTCAGCTGTTTTCAACACAATAATAATAATAATAAATGTTTTTTGAGCAGCAAATCAGAATATTAAAATGATTTCTGAAGGATCATGTGACTGAAGTAATGATGCTAAAAAATTCAGCTTTGAAATCACAAGAATAAATTAAATTTTAAACTATATTCAAGTAGAAAGCAGTTGTTTTAAATTAGTAAATTTATTTCACAATATTACTGCTTTTGCTTTATTTTGGATCAAATGCAAGCTTGATGAGCAGAAGAGAATTCTTTAAAAAAACATTAAAAACTGTTCAAAAACTTTTGACTTGTGTATTTTACAGTTTAATATAACTTAATAATGACAGACAAATCAAACAGAATTTCAGTCAACGAGACTGAAAAGTCAGATATTGCATGAATTATATGTAAAGCTATATTGTAACTGTTGGTAATTTTCATAATAGCAGTAGACTATGAATTCTGCCCAGTTAACCTGTAGGTTATGATGAATAATGAGGATGTGTGAAATGTATAATCATAGAAAAATAAATTAATTATAATATTTATTGCAACCCTGCTGAAAACAAACAAACAATAGAAACCATCACAGAAATTCTAATGGTTTCCACTACAAATACCATTACAAACATTACAAACCATCAGCATTTGACCTTCAAAACTATTAAAAAATGGTTTCCTGTTGTGTATTTTGGGACATATTCCATTAGTATTTAGTGGTTTTAACAAGCCATCAATACAAGGCAACCACCAGCAGAGACCAACAGGCACCATTACAATTTCCATTAAAACCAGTACAATTCCCTTTACAACCTGTGATGGTTTCCTTTTCTCTCAGCAGTGAATACATAATAAATTATAAGTAAAACAATATTTTTTCCCTAAAAATCTAAATGAATTAATTACTGTTAACGATGTCCTTTTAATAAACAGACATATAGTAATTTCCATAAATTTCCATCCATCCGCATATCTGCCTGTTTTCTCAGCACTGGCCACTAGATGGCCCCCTTCCAACCTCTCCGTTGGCGCACGCATGCGCAGTCGCTCCCTTTCCCGTCCCAATAACAATCATTGAAAACGAACAGCAACCCCCGAAGATTGTTACTTCATCAGGCCTTCATTTTCAACAAATCGAGCCAGTCATGACAGAATTACGCCACCGAGGAGCGACGGATAAAGAGCTGCAGCATCAAAACTCGGAGGATAAGGTACGGAAATAAAGAAAGAGATGTGTACAGATGCATGTTGATATGGCTATCATTTGAGCTACATGCTGTCATACATGAAGAAAGAGAGAGAAAAAAAATCGATTATAGGTCGTTGTGTGTCGTCAAGTTTCCAGTCACAGCACGAAAGCAGTCTTTAATGCTTTGCTTTAATAAATGAGACATAAAAATCGTAGTTTCTAGCGTTCATGAGTGTGTAATATAGCAGGTTTTAGAGCTTGAGGAGAGTCTGAGCATCATCAGGGGTCTGATGTTCTTCCTGTCCTTCTTATGTAGTGAAGGTTTCTTGCCTGTGTCCCAACAAAACAAAACGCCAATAAGGCACCACTGTATTTCGTGCAGTTGCCATGTTGCTGAAATGAAGTTAAGTTGCATGAACAATCACTGCTCTGTTCATTTTAGGACAGTGAGGTTAAACTCTTATGGACGAGCTGTGCTTTCAGCAGAGTTAGAGGATATTTGGAGTGCATGGACTGATCTTCATGCTGTGTAGATACTGTATAAAGCTAAAAAACATGGAGACTGAGAGATACGTGGGCAGATGGGTGAGTCAACATTCATGTGTCAAGGGTCTTGACCTGTGGGCATGGACACAAACCTTACAGAGAGATCACAGTATATAAACAAAATCCATCTGAGTGACTAATATTAAGTTTATAGAAAATATTTGTTCTATTAGTGTATTTATCCTCCTATTTTGGATATAGAATGGGCAGCTTTGTCGTAGAACGTACTACAGTCTAAGGAATTCTTGGGTAAACTCTTACGTGCAGCCTTTATCTGTAAATATACTTTGGTCAATAGTTTTTGAGAATTTCCTTTGGTCATTCGGTTTTGGTGGTTCACCATAGAACTTCCTTCTGGATGTTTTGTTGTGTTTTTGTCATCAATTTATTTCAAAAGAAGGAAAAAGCACAGCAACCTCTTCTGTCTTTACTGCTGCTAACATGCTGGAGTGATGAAAGAATAACCCAAGCGTGTGTAATTCTAGCAGTGTTTGCTAGTGACAGGTCCCATATAATGCTAAATAGATTCAATTTTCATATGGAACGTTGAGAACTAGTACTTGATCATGCAAATGAAACTTGTGCTGGCTTCATTCGCATATCAGGGTCAGGCAAATGGAGTGAATGTGGTCGTGGTCTGACTCTAACCTTATTTTTTTGTAATCTAGTATCTGTCTTTTTTTTCAGTATTTGTTTTTTTAAAGTCAGTATGAAAGTTTGCAATTCATTTTGCTGACATGTTTCAGAGCAAAATAAAGTTTTAGTATAGATTTTGAGATTTTTGTCTGTTGCTCGTTGATTGGTCCAGATAAGTATCTTGGTTCTCAGATTTTTTTTTTTGAGAAAAATAAAAACCACACAAGTCTCATATGTCAGGTTAGATTTTCTTTCTTTAAAGAAGTAGTGTCATTTGATTTCATATTAAAGGAATAATTTTGTCACTTACTCAACCTCATGTTGTTTTAAATCTGTATGTCTGACTTTCGTCTGTGGAAGAAGATATTTTGAAGTATGACGTTCGCCAAACTGTGGGTTTTAACCCATCTATCAACCCAAGATATTACACAGATTTGTATTTGTGTTGCTGTGAGAGTTTAAGAATTTCAAGAATTCATTCGAGACCCGAGAGAGGCCTGCTGAGTTTATTACATTAGACTAAACTATGCCATTGTAATGAAATAGAGAAAGACGCTGTGTCCCTGTTGAGTTTACAATGAAGTGCACTACATGGCCAAAAGTTTGTGAACACCTCAGCCATATGTGCTTGCTGAACATTTATTTTCAAAACTACAGGCGTTAATAGTTCATTTGCCACTATAATAGACTCCCTCTTGTCGGTTGTTGTCTCAGTTCATCTCAAAAGCGTTCAGGTCGGTCTTTGTTCAGACTAGTCAAATTCTTTTACAATTATTTACATTTACAGTAGCTGACGCTTAATCTAAAGTGACTTACAAATAAGTAATACGAGAACCGATTTGTCATAAGGAGGCAATTACATGTAAAGTGCAAGCAATACAGGTTTCAAACATTGTCTTACAAGCAAGGAGGGATAAGAATAGTGGAGAAGGAAAACTTCCTTTTCCAAGCAAGTTAAATGCACATGGAAGAGATGAGTTTTGAGTTGTTTTTTGAATGTTGTCAGAGGCTTGTCCGTCCCACATAGGGTTAGGGTTAGGTGAATTCTAATACCGGATAAGGTTAGGTAAATTCTTCCATAGCAGACCAAATAATTTTCCTGGTGGCATACTGCCACGTTGAAAGTCACTGAACTCTTTAGTACACCCCATACTACTGTAAATGTTTGTCTAGGGAGGCTGTGACTGTATGCTTGATTTCATGCACCTGTTAGACAAGAATGTCGCTGAAATTAGAAGGGGGATAGCCATGTGTTATATATGACAGGGACTTTCGAAGAGACTTTCGAAGTAGTCTTTGAGTAGTTTAAATGCAGCTTCAAAAGGTTCTAAACCAGGGGTGCTCAATCCTGCTCCTGGAGATCTACCTTCCTGCAGAGTTCAGCTCCAACCCTGATCGAACACACCTGAACCAACTAATTAGGATC
>JAHKKF010495885.1:0-17949 GCA_019740295.1 Labeo calbasu | reverse complement strand
TTTTTTAAAAAGCAGACTATAAGACGTCTAGGCTGCTGAATGTTTTATCGTAGGGAGAGCACGTGGTCATCAGGATAGCTCTTTTAGCCCGAGGGCTGTTCCAGCGTGCAGAGAGAGCCCTCAAGGCAGGAAGCGGCATGTCAGCTCTTCCCCTGCCCTCTCCAGGAGTTTCAGCAGGAGCTGCACACATACTGAATTTTGATTATAGAAGCTGGCTAGCTCAACCTACACTACAGTAATGAGACCGGCCGTGAACCACCACAAGCTGGAACCCTAAAAATCCAACAAAACACTAGAACAGGAGGCCACTGCACACATCATGTCTTTGAGTCTGGAATCTATATGTCACACCATGATTCAGGTGGAAAGAACTAAATAGCAATATGCTAACATATTTCCGAAGTTGTTTAAGTTTAACAGTTAACATATAAACCTACACTCTTAAAAATAAAGGTTCTTTATTGGCTTTGATGGTTCCTTAAAGAACCTTTAACATCCATGGAACATCCAAAGGTTCTGTATCACAAAATGGTTCTTAAAATGTTCTTCAAAATGGTTCTTTTAAAAACTGAGAGGTTCTTTGGGAAACCAAAAATGGTTCTTCTATGGCATCACTGCAAAAACACCATTTGGAACCTTTATTTTAAAGAGTGTAAACGTGTGTTAAGGTCATCCTTTGAGAACTCCAATGTGTTGTAGGCTATCAAAACTGTAAATATCAAATGCTAGCCAAATTAACTGGTTAGTTATTTTGTCATTGCCTGTTCTTAAAAGCACCACTGACCATAAAATGAGCTTCCTAATTCATTTGGCCCTGAAATCAGACTTTCACATAAAGCAGAAGTAAGGATATCAATCATTTTAACCTTCACTGAGGCTACGTGTCAGCGTCACAAAACAGCTCATGTGGTGTTAATGAGCGTGTAATATAAAACACCGGCCACTAGCTCCATATGTCGCAGCATTATGGAAAACAGAGTTTTGCTTCTGTTACCAGCCAGATTTGTGGAGCCATAGTCTAAGATATATATAATAAATCAAAATAAATGATACCAAAATTGCAAGTCTTTCCATTTCAAAGCTTAATGTATAATTATATATATATATATATATATATATATATATATATATAAATATAATATGACCCTGGACCACAAAACCAGTCATAAGGGTCAATTTTTTGAAATTGACATTTATACATCATCTGAAAGCTGAAATACATAAACTTTCCATTGATGTATGGTTTGTTAGGATAGGACAATATTTGAAAATCTGGAATCTGATAAAGTTGTCCAAATTAAGTTCTTAGCAATGCATATTACTAATCAAAAATTACGTTTTGATATATTATATATTATATCTTAATGGAACATGTACGGACATTTTAAAATTGTACAAAAATGTTGGCAAAATTGCAACGAACTTTGATTACCACTTTTACGTTAATTTGGCA
Organism: Labeo calbasu; assembly: GCA_019740295.1. NCBI lineage: Eukaryota > Metazoa > Chordata > Actinopteri > Cypriniformes > Cyprinidae > Labeo > Labeo calbasu. Next base: position 16,496 of record JAHKKF010495885.1, on the reverse strand, counting down.
AGTCTCAAACCACATCTCCATAAAAGCACATCAAAATCTGTCCCAGCCAGTCGGCTCTCCATTTCACATTGTCAATTAAGTGTCATTGTGGAGGGATTCTCTGTATAAGTCAGCAGGCGGAAACGAGGCGGGGGCTCGTCCGCATTATTAATGGAAATGATATACGTCAATATGGCCGTGTCGCCTCCCACGTGTCAGCCTGTCGTCTTACACAAAGGAACTGGCAACTTATGAACTGCCTGCGCCAGTACGTCGAGTCCATAAAACAACTGGCCCCGGTCACCAGGGAGCCCCCCTCGGCCCCGCCCCCCTCCCTCGAACAGAAACCGCCCCCCTCACAACAGATGACACAGATGGGGAGAGGGCAAACAAAAAAGGGGGCTTCCTTTGTAGCAAGTGGGAACCTTTTCAAAAAGCCATTCATGCAACAAATTGGGGAAAGCTGGACCTCACTGCATCACTATAGGTTCTTGCGTTTTCAATGGCTAACCTATAAGCGCAGACAAATTTATGACTTTCTTTGTGACGGAGCAATAAAAAATGCGCAGCTGAGAGTTGCAGGATTACAAATGATTATTTTTAGTATTTTGTTTTGGCACATCGATACAAGTTAAGGTCACGCATGTGTTGAAACGCTACTGAAAGATTAAAAATGTAATTTAAATGTCTGAGATCTGCAGTGATTTATCTAATGGATTTGACTGATCTTATACTTTAAAGTGTTTAAAAACATACCCTCCCTCTCTTGAAGGCTCTATCTAGTCTTTACCGCTTCACGAGGCGTTTCGCTAGAAAGCACCTGTCTTACTTTGCAGTTTGCTCACTTTCTTTCAGTTTATTCTCGCTCTCCCGCAGCGGCTTCTTCCCCCCTTCTACCTTTTCTCCTCCCTTTTGCAATCTGCATAGAGAGACATTTGTCATCATTAGCCCAGCTCTGACAGTTGGCACCCAGCACCTCAGATCTCAAGGACTGGCAATTATGAAGCCTTCATCCCTTATTTGGGTTACATGGCCTAATTTCATCATGGGCTTCAACCACCAGCATTTCATTACCCGAGCCCCCCAACCTGGGGAAAAAACGCAGTCTTTTTCTCTCGTTTTCTTTCTCTTTGTTTTCCCCCTCCAGAACCGGCTGTTGAGCGCACGTGCTTCTCAGAATAGGGCGGTATAATTAATTTGAAATGCATCAAGGCATTGTCCTCACCGGGGCTGTTGAGAGGATGTTCTGGTTGAGTATCATCGGGTCAGTGAGCGAATGATTACGGACTCAACCTCTAAACATGGGATGTCTCCAAGACATTAAGATTAATCACAGGGAGCTGAAGAGGTTGGTGTCTTGTGACGGCCGCTTGTTAAAGGTGTTTTACCGAGCTTGGGGTTTGTGTACGCCGCTTGAAAACAAACAGACGAAAATAAATGGATTCGTTTGCTGAATTCAAAATGACGCTTCATGGGAAACTTGTGAAAGTTTAAACAGTTTATAGAAATTTAAAGGGAAAGTTTACCTAAAAATGAAAATTCTAACATTTATTCAACCTCGTGATGTTCCAAACTAATACAGACATAATAGCGGAATCCAGTCATAAGAACGGAATGTCATGGAATTTTCGGATGAACAAATCAAAAGTAGGTCAGTACACTTCAAAACGTGATATTGACTAGTGTCTGTGAATATTAAGCTGCCATAATGCTATTTAAATATGAATCCTGCATGTTCTGAGTGTCTGTGTGTGAATGAATGTCGCAGCCATGCAGTTTCGTTTACTACGAAGTATTTTCAGCTTCTGTTGCTTCAATATATGAGTACATGAACATATAAACATAATCTCTAGAACTGTTCTAAGCTGTTCTTCATGAGCATTTTACCGTTTCTTTTAAGAAAAACTTTTGTCATATCATATACACACTTAAAAATAAAGGTGCTTTAAAAGGTTCTTCACAGCGATGCCATAGAAGAACCATTTTTGGTTCCACAAAGAACCATTTAGTCAAGGCTCTTTAAAGAACCATCTCTTTCTTACTTTTTCATAATCTGAAAACCTTCTTTCACCACAAAGACCCTTTTGTGAAACAGAAAGGTTCTACAGATGTTAAAGGTTCTTTATGGAACCAATTAGACAAAAAAGGTTCTTCTATGGCATCGTGAAGCACCTTTATCTTTAAGAGTGTACAAACAGAAACTTGTAGGTCTTCACAGCAACCCGTCAAAATAAAAGTTTGGTTTAACTTGAAGAAACTGTGACAGAGATATATTACTTAATGTATTTATAGTACTAATACTAACAATAAAATTCTTATTAAAACATTATTTATTAAGGAATATTTACCCGAATTTATTTACCAGATTTGTATCTGTAAACTATAAATTATTTTTATATAAAAATCAATTAATTAGAGATGCTTTTGATTAATAAATTTAATGAAATTTAATTACTGAATTAAAACACAGCATTTGTTTAAAATAAAACTGAATTTCATTAAAAAAATAAAATGTATTTCATAAGGCCTTAAAAATGTAAATTTAATTAATCTTTTAATAAATCGCTGTGAAACTGTTTCATGATTTCAATTAATTAGATATGCTTTTCAATTAATATTTTTTAAATGCAACCAGTCTAGAAATATTAAAATGAAAAAAAAAAAAATGGAATCTAGAAGAAGAATTTGAAAAAAAAAATAAAACGGATTTCACAGGATTTCATACTAAATATGGCTTGCTTTCTTCTGCAGAACCAAAAATGAAAGTCAGTGGGGTCCAAAACAACAAATCACGTTCAACGTATGGAGGGGAAAACGCGCACAAATACATTTTTCAAAATATCTTCTTTTGTGTCATACTTGTTAACTAACGACACAATTGTCATTTTTGGGTGAACTATCCTTTTAATTCGCCCCACATATGGAGACGAGATGATTTTGTGAATGCACAACATCTCATGAGCTTCTAAGCGAACACGCCTCAAAAATCTTCAAATGCGTAAAATTTCAGATTAAAGGACATTGAAATCAAAAGGTCCTTTTTTGAATAAACTAATGAAATCAATGCTAAATCTATGCAAATAAATGCACGTCATTAATCAGAGAAGCTGACAAGCAACGCATATTGCTGAAGGGGGGAGAAAGGGCGATGGCAAAGCTCAAAAAAGTGATTAATTTTCCAACGTTCCTCTCTCTTTCCCTTGCGCTTGAGGGTTACTGTTTTGCTTGAACCTATCTAGTCCACCATACCAAAAAATCCTGCATTTTACGCAGCGGGTTTTGTCCCTAACTGAGAGGAGGCTTCTAATACAGCATGGAAAACAAAACAAATGGAGGGAGAGAATTCAGAGCGTGAGAGGTAGGGGGCTGACAGCCGATAGGCAAGAGAAAATTAACTGGGAGCCCTGCAGTGTGGCCATATTGCCTGGAATAACCAAATTCGCTTCGCAAGAAAACTCAATGACAATTTTGATATCCATTTGCAGGAAGCTGAAAGGGATATGTCATAATAAGTGTCCATCTTGTATAATGCAATCCCCACCAGCGCCGAGCTCCACGCTAATATTGCTTGTCTTAAATGGCAGGGCCTTTAATATGATTTATATTTGACTTCTCCACTCCATTAAGTGCACTCGATAATCTGTGCTTTGACCTAGCGACGCCTTTTGGCTCAGATCCATTTTTGCTATTCTTTTGCCGCTGTCGCAAAATGATGATGGGATCAGTGTAAAGAACTGTCTGTGAATGATGATGAAATAAAGCTGAGCTGACCTCCTTTTGTCACTGAATAATAGGATTATTAATATCAGTGTGGAGAATGACTATTAACTTCAATTAAGACTCTCTAAAGCTCTTGATATATTCAAATCTGCAAATAACTCTCCTGATGCTATTAATATTGGCAAACAATGTTCTAGCCACATAAGAGTGCTATCTAATGTTGTCCCGTCATGATGTTTTTAACTAGTATGTTACATTATTAATGATTCTAATTAAAAACAGTGATGCAAAAAATGCAATGCATAAATAAATAAATATTAAAATCTTCTTATACACACCTAAAATCAAGAAAAGGAATCAAATAAACAGAAAAAGAAAACAATGTAAAAGTCATGTTATATTAAATCAAAATTTTAAAAATATATATTTTTTAGCAATAGCTAACAAAACACTGTACGGGTGAAAATGATAGATTTTTCTTTTATGCCAGAAATAAAAGAAATTAAGTAAAGATCATGTTTCATTAAGATATTAAATTACCTATCGTAAATATATCAAAACTTAATTTTTGATTAGTAATATGCATTAAGAACTTCATTTAAAGGTGATTTTCTCAATATTTTGATTCCAGATATTCAAATAGTTGTATCTCGGCCAATATTGTACTATCTTACATCAATGGAAAGCTTATTTATTCAGCTTTTAGATGATGAATAAATCTCAATTTAAAAAAATTGACCCTTATGACTGGTTTTGTGTTCCAAGGTCACATATAAAAAAGTAATAAAATTTAAAAACGAATTATTAAAGTACGAGTTAAAAAAAAAAATACTGAAATATTTTTTCATTTATAATCATTAATTGCAATTTTAAAAATTGAAAAACGTTGACTAAACCTGCAGCAACTGTCAGACCTTAATTTAACCATCAATTTGTTTAAAAACAATACTATTCTGTGACAGTTAAACATGGTACGTGTGTTTGACAAGGGCCTGTATCAGCACGCCTGACCATTTTGACAGGAGAATCGCTCTTCAGAACGAGACGGGAGGGAGAGAGAAAAATGAAGAGATCATTGGCGAGGAAACTCCAGAACAAAGAGGCCTTCAACGAGCTAAACGTTTCCTGGGTCATATGCTCGTCCAAAAAGGGGCGGAAGCCCGAGTCATTGTATTGATTTACACGATCAGGCATCCCATTCGCTGGGTCTGAAATAGCACCCATACTGTTGTCACATCCTCATATATCACAGCAAAGCCTGTGGATAGTGTGTTACGGTCACGGAGACACACAGATCGCAATGTTGTGCAGACGCGGAGTGCGTGAGACGAGAGGGGGTTCGAGGTCAAGGGGGATCTGAAGTGCCTCCAGGTCACACTTAACAGGACACTTGAGTCACTTGATTGGTTTGGATTCAAATGATTTAAGATGCAGCACAAACGTTTCCAATACTGAACAGTTCTTCATTTTTTTTTAAAAGTGTGTTTGTAAAATCAAACACTTCCTGCATCCGTTCCATTTTAGAAAGTACATTGCAATAGGCTACTTTCCAATACCAAGTGTAAGAGTCTAAATGGTGTTAAAAAATTAACAGGAGCTAATCCGAGATGAAATTATGCCAGATACTACAACGCCATACTGCTATTTGCTGTAACACACTGGCAAACAATAGACAAGCAACTGATTCAGACATACAAAAGCAGCGCTGAACACATCAGAGCATGAACCAGTGAAGGGAGGGAGACCGTCTGATCTGATATGGTTGGGTACCTGCCATGTAATGTGTGTGTGTGTGTGTGTGCATGAGAGAGAGAGAGAAAGGTGGTTGAGGTGGAAAGCAGGGTTAAACAGAAAGCACACACAAAGTAAGAAAGTGCAGGTATAAAAGTATTTTTCTCCTTTTCTCATGTGTCAAATCACCCCACAAAAAAATCTCATAGGTTTTTTTGTCACCTAATGCACGTAAAACAGTCCAGATTTAAATGAATCTAAATCAAGTTATGCATGCTTAAAAAAAGTAACAATAACAATAAAATATTTGCTTTAAATATAGTGTTACACTTATTCCTGCCAAAGGCCCAAACAGCTTTCACCTTGCTTTCATTTCATGACAGAGATGAAGGCGAACTGATAAGTGTGTGATCTCTGCCTGCAAACAGCAGAGCTCTATTAATTATGGTTGGCAAAATCATCCGGGCAGAAGGAGCCAAGCCGACTACAGTGAGGTTTGGAGCCAACAGACCGTGATGCCTGAGTACAGTGACCTATAACAATCTGCTCTATGTACTTGCGTATAGATATATCTACAACATGTATATCAATATATATGTTAGTCTATATTTATTAAAACATTCAAACTTGTCTCCGATTTTTTTTTTTTTTAGAAATGAATTGTTTTTTTACTCCTAATGAGTGCGATACTCGCCGCGTCATGTGATGGTGAGGATTTAAAAAGGGCACGAAACATCTTGTCATGTAGCCACGAGGTGTTCTCGTTGTTTGTTATTTGATTTGTAATATATAATACCGCCAGAAAGGTGTTTCTGCATTTCGCGGAATGATACACAACTTTTTCTAGAAAACAACAAGATCTACATTCGATTTTTTCTAATAGCCTTGAAATACCGTTTAAATATTTCCTGACGATTACAGTTGAATTTTTGAACGTTTAATCTGCTGAAACAAAAAATACGGGTACGTTGTAAAAGCCTGTGGTTTTGAAAGAACGCTCCAAAACGTTGTAAGCTAATTAAAACAAAAACAAGTCCAAAAAATGTCCAAAGAATTGGACACTGAACAAGAACAGAAAAGTGCATCTCTAGAAATTAATTTGAAACAATAAACGAAGTTGAGATTAATAAGATCATATTTTCTTTCCATCGAACAAATAAAGAACTAGTTTATATTAAAAACATTAAAGAACTGTCGTGAAAGACTAATTAAAACGATCAAAAAGACGCTACTCCTGTTCAATTTGCTACAGCACTTCGGAATGCCTTATCTCTTATGTAAAAGGTAAAACTTTAAACAATACTATTTTTTAAACAATTAAAATTCAAATAACTAATTATACACAAAACGCGACAGAATTTTAAATAGGCTATGCTAGGAAAAAAGCCTTGGCGCACATTATTTAAAATATAAAGGCCTTCATCTTCATTTAACAATGAACTTCACAAAAACTTAACCTAATCATTTTTAGATACTATTCTAAGCAAGACGACGACGACACGACTAATTTAATTTAACATAATGCTTAATTTGCTCTCCTGTAAGAAAACAAATAACACGGATTAATGTTTGAAATATTTAAAATGAAAAAAAAAAAAAAGATTCCGGCGTTCGGTACTCGAGTCATGTTTACCATTATATCCTTTACCACTATTACACTGCAAAATATTTAAAATGCTATCTCTGTTAGTATAATATAGAAAGCGAGTTTTAAATAACATACACTATGAGGAAATATAACGATATGTAGCAATATAATTTCAAATGTAGACATACAAACATTGAAAATAACATCTCGTGAAAAAAATACTACAACACAAAAAGAAAAATCGAATTAACAGGTTATCGAAAAAGATTACGCATGTCAAGCTAGAGGAAATAGAAAAAAATACAAACAATATTTTCGTCAACTTAAAATACGGATTTAAAAACGATTATGAAATGAAACTCTTAAAATATATATATCAAACTAAACATCCTAAATATTCTATTCTCACACTTATGAAATTACATTATTTCTGATAAAAAGAAAATAAACATTAACAGGTATACTCTATAACTAATGAGAACAGTAGGAAAAGCCCATATGTATCGCGAATAAACCTGTATCTTCTCCCTCCAAAGTGTAGGTGTGTTTCCACCAGACGATTTGGTTGTGTATAAAAGCGGAGGATTAATTTGTCGTCAATAAACTGAAGGCAGTGACGACTCGAGCCGCGATTGGACGAGCTCCTCTCAATCCCTCCCTTTATAATTTCACAGGAGTGAGTTCGGAGTCTTAAACACACCAACACAGCTAGGACACACACTTAAGAGCACCCTGCACTTTCCAACCCTTGTTGCAAAGAGAGAAAAGACACCGCAAGTGGATACAAGAGGTTTGCTGAACTACTGATCCGTGCGTATGGACTTTTAATTGCCGAATTAAGCAAGGGGTTTGACTTTTTTTGTTGGTCGCAATTGAAACAGAAGCTGATGATTTAACTGCCCGATTGTGTGCATGTGCTCCACGCACAAATAAAAAGCTATTTTTTTTACTTCATAAACCCCTTTTTTTCCTCTAAATAGTCCACTTTCTTCTCTAAAATTGGCTCCTGTACAAACAGCCGCGTTGGATCCCTCGGGTTACTGCGAGACTCCGGTGTACAACCCGGATCTCTGTCCAAATATGATCGCCGCCCAGGCCAAGCTGGTGTATCATCTCAATAAATACTACAACGAGAAATGCCAGTCTCGGAAAGCGGCCATCTCCAAGACCATCCGGGAGGTGTGCAAGGTGGTCTCAGATGTCCTGAAGGAGGTGGAGGTCCAGGAGCCCCGCTTTATCAGCTCCTTGAACGAAATGGATAACCGCTTCGAGGGGCTCGAGGTCATCTCCCCGACAGAATTCGAGGTGGTCCTGTATCTGAACCAGATGGGGGTCTTCAACTTCGTGGACGACGGCTCTCTGCCGGGCTGCGCCGTGCTCAAGCTAAGCGACGGGCGGAAGAGAAGCATGTCCCTCTGGGTCGAGTTCATCACGGCTTCGGGATACCTGTCCGCCCGCAAGATCCGCTCCAGGTTCCAGACGCTCGTGGCGCAGGCGGTGGATAAGTGCAGCTATAGGGACGTGGTTAAAATGGTCGCGGACACCAGCGAGGTGAAATTACGCATCAGAGACCGATATGTGGTTCAGATCACGCCCGCGTTCAAGTGCACCGGCATATGGCCGCGCAGCGCTGCCCACTGGCCGCTGCCGCACATCCCGTGGCCTGGTCCGAACAGGGTGGCCGAAGTCAAAGCCGAGGGCTTCAATCTCTTATCGAAGGAGTGTTACTCGTTGAACGGGAAGCAGAGCTCGGCGGAAAGCGATGCCTGGGTGTTGCAGTTCGCCGAAGCGGAGAACCGACTGCTCCTGGGAGGGTGCAGGAAGAAATGCCTGTCCCTGCTCAAGACGTTGCGCGACCGTCACCTTGAACTACCCGGGCAGCCTCTCAACAACTACCACATGAAAACCCTTGTGTCTTACGAGTGCGAGAAACACCCGCGCGAGTCGGACTGGGACGAGAACTGCCTCGGGGATCGACTGAACGGGATTTTATTGCAGCTCATTTCGTGCTTGCAGTGCAGGAGATGTCCCCATTATTTTCTGCCAAACCTAGACCTTTTCCAAGGAAAGCCACATTCGGCACTCGAAAACGCCGCCAAACAGACTTGGCGACTGGCGAGAGAAATTCTAACCAACCCTAAAAGCCTGGAGAAACTCTGAGGTAAAAAAATAAACGGCATGTTTGTGAATAGGAGGTCTGACTGATCAAAGTTCTGAGGCCTAGACGATGCTAATCAGGAACTCTTCCACAAAATGGTCACTGTTGAAACCACCCCACGCTGTTTTTGTTGTAAAAATATTTTAGAGAGCTCCGCTTAAAAATACTTCACATGACATTCATTTGTCTCGAGGAAGGAGCAAATTGTATCAACAATCAAAATGAATGGTTACCTGTCAGTATTACTGTTTCTTTCTTTTCTTTTTACGAGCCCTGCCCAACAACACATTTTACCTAAAAGCTTTCGAAACGAAGCTACGTGACAGAATCCAACTTGTACATTTTATACTGTAAATAGACACATTTGTAGATTGTGAATCCGGTGGTCTGCAGTTGTGAATGTTGTTCTGTGACACGTAAATAGAAGTATAATTTCACCTGTTTTAACATTCGCCTGGATTATTTCTGAAGAGAGAAAGAAGAAGAAAAAACATTTAGACCTGCATCAGCGATTTAATCTATTGTCAATGGCAAATCTCTAAAGTTTACATTTTGATGGTACTATTTGTTACGTTCCTAAACATTCCATACGCATACTTGAATTCTTATTTAAAGTATATTCGACCGTTTTTGTTTGTACCTTGCTTACATGATAAAAGGCTGAAATTGAGAATATATATATGAAAAAATATACCTGAAAATAATGCACTTGAAATACACTGGAATATAACATTTTGTGATTTGATTTTTTTATATCTGTCTCTGAGTTTATTTAAAGAGTTAATAAAAACAAATTAATATTTGTGTCCAAATAATGATTCATGATGCATAAATACTGCAGTGCAAGAATAGGCACGATTTTTGGGGATGTTTAAGCATCTGGATCTTCGGCATAAAAATGACACGATTCAGCCTGGTTCTTATAAAATAAAAAAGCGGGGAAAACATCAAAACAGAAAATAAGAACACATTTCTTCTTGTGAACAGTGACTGTTGAGAGAAGGACAAAGATGAACTGAAATATAGATTGCAGGAATGTGTGGCTTAACGACACAATTCTTTCATGACAGTTTTACACATCAGAAATGCACCCCTTCATTTATAAACGTTAAAATAATTTTATTTTAATCTACACCTTTTTAGACTAGCCTATATTTCCTTCACTCAGTGTTATTTCGTGTAATTCACGACAAATGTGACAAACTGCCGAATTACGCGATTATTTTAAAGGCGTAAGCTTTTTTAATTTTACAAAGACTATAGTTGTACATTAATCGTCATTCTAAATGATATTTTGTCATGAATGCAGGTCTAGTGAAAACTACATTTATTCTAAGCCTTTTAAGAACAAAACCAAGATTGGTCTTTGTGCGTGGCCTCATGGGGCATTCAAGGATTGGGCCTTGATTTAAAAAAATATTTATTTTTAACGTTAAAAAATAATTGACGGTATTAATAAAGCTGTAAAATGACTAACTAATTTATGGTATTTTATTTTATTCCATCTCACTAGAAGTGCAATTCTGCTTTGTATTTTCATTCAGTACAAAGACATAATACAAATGAAACCTACTTTGGCATCAATGCGTCTGAAGGCTGGGTCATCTTCGTCCACTTCAAAATAGATTTCCGTGGTAGTAATAGAGAGAGTCCCACGAGCTACAGTGACCGGGGCAATAAGTTGGGCCGGGGTGCTCAAAACAACAGGGCCTAAAACAAGGAAATAGATTTTATTTTCACAGGGGGAAATACATCCGAATTGTCACAAGCAAAAGATGCGAAATGCAAGTTAGCAGCTGATGTATTTATACACACCCACACACACACATTAAACAATTTGTGACATTTCTTCAGAATGTGTTTGTAATAGTTTTTCAAGGTTTTCTCTTTAAATACAATTTTGTAGACTTGGACATGATGGTGGTCTAAAGATTTTACGCACTGGCGTGATCTTGCGTGTCATGCGAAGTAAATTGTACGTAGTCTATTCCAAATGGTTGATTTTCACCAAAAAATAATTTAGTTTAGTAAAATGTTTTAGTAATATTTTCTTCTAATCTAATCAAAAGGTAAATACAATACAGTTTTACACAAACATGCGCATAAAAAGAAAATGGGGAAAATATGTAAATTGTTAAAGCGAATAATTCCAGCAATTACACGAACAGTCCTCTAAACTGAAGCACTGGCTAGGCCTAAATGAAATTAGGCTATATGAAGAAGAAAAAAATCCCTTCGATAATTTTAATAGGTAAGATTTTCTATGAGGCCTAACGGCAATAATTTCACAGTCACTTTCTTTCATTATTGTGCTACAAAACAAATCATATGTGAGTGATACGCATTTATGCGCTTCCTAATCAAATCAGTCGTTGAAATTCCCTTTTGATGATATGGAACCTGTAAAATTGACCTTACAAATATTATTAAAATATTTACAGACATTTTGACCTCCGGTCAGATGATCTCAAGTGCGCGGGAGCGCTCTCTCTCTAATTTTTTCTTCTTTGACCAGTCCTCTGGCTTTTATTAGTTCACCCTTGTAGCAGCCCACGGGTCCGTCCTGGATGTGAGGAGAGGCTCTTGAAATTGGGATATTTATCGATCCCCCTGAACTCCAAAGAGCCACTTTAACGTCTCATCAATCTTAATCTGCTCTCCTCGGCCAATTATGCCCGATACTGTTGCAAGATTACAAGTGGATTTGGGTTTCAATTCCCAGAGCACTCCTTCACTGCTCTCCCCGACCGCTCGTAGAAACCAAAGCCGCTCTGCCTCTTTTGTACCAGCTATAACATCCGCCATTGCAGCATATATTAGGCTACAAACGCGATCAGTTTTCAATTAAGTATATTATGATATTACGATAAAAACAATTTGTGTAGCAACAAAGCACTTTAAATGGAAGACATATTAGACTGAAATAAACGATAAACGTTTATGCTTACCATACGTTTTTAAGCGAAACAGATGAACACACACAAATAACTGTTTTTGAATAGACTTTGAATAAAATTCGAGTAGCCGAGGAATAAAACCATACGTAGGCTATCTTTTTTGTTGGCGCCAATTCAACACCTACTAATACAACCAATTCCAAAAATTATGTCGTTAACAGGGCAGGAATAAGAAATAAACCCATTTTCATCACATCTGAACTTATGTTGAACGAATAAACATTTTGCGTGATCGCAAATAATTCAATAAGGCAACACCTGTGAAAAGCTAGTGAACCCTTTAATCCGAATCAAGGCCCTCTCATGTAGACTAACACGTTTAATAGAGAAAGAGGCAATTGTAACGTGGCCTAGAGGGACACTTGTGAATCCAGACAATACAGCATTAATCCATCGAGCAGAGAGGATTAGCGCTAAAGCCTCCAGAGACCTTTAAAAAATTGGGATCAAACAAAAATACGTTCATATTACATAATAAGAGCGATCAGGTTTCACATCTGACATGTAATCTCATCTGCCGCTGGGACTGGACCATTTCTCGACTGTTGTAAAACCCAATGAACGACATTTAGGCCTATCTATGTTTCTTATAATGGTTAGCTATAGACCTACTATGCTATACTATAATATAGTATAATTATACTACACCCAAAAATATAAAATAGTAAATCAAAATACTAAAATAAATAAAAACGACTGTTATTTGTAATTTTTCCTCTTAAATCTATTTGATTAATTTGTGTTGCCGATGTTCTAGTGATGTAGGCTAGTGTTGATCTCGGAGAACTAGTGAAGATTAGCAGATTAGCATGTTGGAATGAAGCAGGTGCAGTTGTACTCAGCAAATCTGAGCTATATGCAGTCGGCCGTGCCGTTCTGTCCTGACGTCAGCTGTTAAACAGACTGCTTCGCGCTATCGACTGTGATGTCACTGGAGTGTGGCGAGACAAAGGCATGCTGGGAAAATAGATGATTGTTTTCTCTCTCTGTCTCTGTCACTACAGGGGCCCTAATACGAATTATATGAAAATAAGACAATTATTTGTTTAATCAGAGTGCAAAGGTACATATGAAATATGTTAAAACACAACACATACACATACTCATTACAATTTTTGTGTGAAAGAGAATTAAGTATGAGAGAGAAAGTGCGTGCCTGTGTAAAAGAAAAGAAGAAAATAAAAATATAATCATTCAGTATATCTCTTTCACATCACACCTATTCAGTCCATGTTTAGCTGTGGGTGTAAATACACTCATGACAACTCCTGTACGCTGATTGGCTGCAGTCTAACTGAGCCCTTCCCACTGGCTGTGAGAAGGCTGTTGTTGATTGGCCTGTTGTTTACACTGTGCTCATTAGCACTAGCATTAGCGTGTAGGCCCGCTGTCAAAATAGAAACAGCACACACACAGCACACTGACACAGATGGCACTGCTCCCCTTGTGGCGAAGATACACAATTCAGATAACAGATTAACTATAACAAAACAAACACCCAATACAGACAACATGCATAAACACAATTGAAAACTAAATGTCGAGCAGATAAATAGGCCACATGGTAAGCCTACCTTCAATGAGTCATACTGAATAAAACAAATTAGGGCTTTGCCATCCATGACTAGTGCACAAACTCACAGTGGCATGTGACTGAAGGTTTACAAGTTGTCTTTAAAATAATCAGTACTCTAAAGTACTGCAGCATCTCATTTTAAATGCTGAAAACACAAAATCAGTGCATTTCATGCTTTAATTTTGATGGTGTTCATGTGACCTTTCAGGAATTTACAGTATAAGCTGTGCCAGGGTTTATGATTGATTGCATTCCAGTAAAATTACTTTTAACTTAGACGGGAGAAAAAGAACAGCAGCAACACACCAGTCTGCATTCCTGGATTCTGAATTGGCTAATGTTGGTGGGAACATATTAGAGGAAATTGAGGCAATCCTGACTTAGAGCTGATGAATGAATTCCTACAGAGTTAAAAAAGTAGAATGGCGTACGGAAATGTTAGAGAGTTTGCACATGTTGTACGCTGGGAGCTTTAATACACATGATAAGCTATGCACAGAGGACTGAGCATTACACTCCAGATAGCAAGGAAAATAAATAGATAAATTAGGGCATTGGCTTTCCTACAGACACATAAATATCTCACCACTCATTTTTAACCTTCATTGACTAATGAAGGTCTGCGAAGCGAGTGGGGGCATTGATTATTCAGGGTGTTATTAATAACATGTCTGCTGCACATTCACAAAACATATATCATATATAACATCTTCCAATGTAGAGCAGATAAAAATGTACCAGGCTAACAAAACGCAGCTAACACTGAGAGGACAACCAGTCAGTAGTAATTCAGCTGCAGAGAATAATGGAATTCAAGTGATTAAAAAAAAATCTCCTTAAATAAAATAAGAATAGTGATTAGACAACATTAGTTACAAAAGGGGAAAAAATCAGATTATCTTCCAAATATTAAAAATAACGTTTGATTCAGCAGATGAAATTTTGGAAAGGTCTGTAAATATAAATAATTAACTTATCTATACTGATCTTGATTGTGTTGGATTGTTAGTTAGAATCATATTTGATTTAATTCCATAATATTTATATTTAAAATAATTTGATTTAATTTAATATTAGTGGTTCTGCAAAGTTAATCTCTTATAATAGCCAAACCTGCCTCTGGAAATTAAAACCCGGGGACAGAAATTTGCTGTGAGAAAAAAAAGACGAAGAGAAAGACATTTTTAAAATAACGTTATAGTATAGACTTAAAAAATAAATAAATATACATTCAGCAGAAAAACAAAAATGTAACACTGTCCAGAGCAATACTTAAGCCTGCCAGACATACTGCCAGAAAAACATAAACACAGTCCTAATGCAAAGTAACCACGCTAACTACACTGGTCTGCCTCTAGATTGACAGGTGAGATATATTTATATATCTGTTCTGTGTCAAATACTGTCATTCTGACAAAATGCCATGCTTAAGCGATATATAAATAAATAAATGCTACCCAGTGTGGATTTATGCGGACATTCAGATGAAGCGCTTATGGCAGGACGTCTCTGTACAGGTAAACCTACAGGTATGTGTGAATATGATTTTACAGTTTCATTAATATAACAAATTGTGTCTAAAATGGTTTATCCAAACCCATGTAGCACATAGAACTTTTAAATTGAAGTACTGAAGGAAAGCGTCATGTCATGACTTAACTTATGCATGCTGAATGGAAAACCATCTCTATACAGATTGCATTGTGTATAGATTGACTCACCTGCCAAGTTGTCCACCTCTTTCTCCTGCAGCAGACTGACAGCGTCATCGTCCCCCTCCAGCATCAGCTCCGTCTCGGGATTCTGGTTTACCACCGTCTGGCCGCGGAAGCCCTTCCTCCCTCTCAGTGCCTCGTCTTCCTCAGGGCCTGTAGACAGGCAATATGTGTACTTATGTGACCACAAGTCACAAAAATAACACTGCGTAGTTTATCATACATGCATATGTTGTGTGATTTCTTGTCAAGGTCCTTGTGTATCTTTCAATGAATATTAGAAATATGTGACCCTGGACCACAAAACCAGTCATAAGGATGATTTTTTTTTTTAAATATACATAAAAATACATAATCTGAAAGCTGAATAAATAAGCTTTTCATTAGTATGGTTTGTTAGGATAGGACAATGTTTGAGATACAATTATTTGGAATTTAAACACTGAGAAGATCACCTTGTCCAAATGAAGTTCTTAGCAATGAATATTACTAATCAAAAATTAAATTTTGATGCATTTACGGTAGGAAATTTACAAAATATCTTCATGGAACATGATCTTTACATAAAGTCCTAATGATTTTTGGCATACAAGAAAAATCAATAATTTTAACCCATACAGTGTATTTTTGGCTATTGCTATAAATATACCTGTGCTACTTAAAACTGGTTTTGTGGACCAGGGTCACACATTTAAGTCAATGGAAAATCAATAAGCCATGACAGATAAATAGATTATGGTTGACAAGCAAGGCAGGAACTTGGTTAATCTTTTTAAAGACCTGTTCACACCAAAAACAACAACGATAAGGATACCTGTAACCAGGGGTGCATGTAAGTTTTTTGCTGTGGTTTCGAATAAGACCACCTTGAGATTTGGTTTGGTGCTCACACTTAACATGTGTGAAACACAAAATATAACTAAAATATAACACTAAAGTGTGACTATTATATTTTAAAATAAAAAAATGAGTATTAAATAAAAATACATTTTATAGTAAACGTAAAAATACAATGCTATATATATATATATATATATATATATATATATATATATATATATATATAATTATT
>JAHKKF010495884.1:0-10797 GCA_019740295.1 Labeo calbasu | reverse complement strand
AAAATGTAAAAAAAAACATCCTGGCTGTGTGATATTCTTTAAAACATTATTATTACTTTGTGAATTACATACTAGTATACAGTACCCATATATATTTCTGTCATAATTTCTTCAAGATAAACTGAACCTTTATTTTGAAAGGTCCACTCTTAAAAATGTAGGTGCTTTAAAAAGTTCTTCACAGCGATGCCATTAAAGAAATATTTTTGGTTCCACAAAGAACCACTCAGTCAAAAAACAGGTTCTTCAGATGTTAAAGGTTCTTTATGGAACCATTTAGGCAAAAAAGGTTCTTCTATGACATTGTAAAGAAACTTTTGTCATGAAGATCTTTGAGTTTCAGTGTATTTGATGGTAGTTCTTCTCAAATGAAACTTTTAAAAGCTAAATGAAGTGCAATGACGTTTACGTGAAATTAAGTGACTCTCGGAGCAGCTCTGGAGATGAAGGTTATGTCCTCATTAATGCTGGCAAAATGTCAGAATGAGCAAATTTTCTTTTTATTTTGAGATCCATTAAAATACCTTCAAAATGATCAGACAAAAAAAATGACTGAGCTACAGCCGTTTGAGGGCGATAGAGTCAGCAGAGTTGATTTTGAGAAAAATCTAAAGAATCCAAAGCAAAATCACCAAGCAATGTTGCATATTTTCCTTACTTTCTTTTCTTAACAATAATTACTATATTATTAATCACAATATAGCTATTTTATTTTACCTTTGTTATTAAAAATAAGATGCAAAGATGCAAATAAACAGTAGTTTAATCAAGAGCAGCGAATGATTCCGTCTTTTCTTTTAATGTTTGATTAACATTGAGACAGATCTATATTAAAACCTACTATAATGCATGGATCTAATATAATGTTAAACATCCGATGTTTCCTCAACCATTAAGGTGAGACAGTGCAGGTGAATAGGGTAAAAATAATAATAATAATAATAATAATAATAATAATAATAATAATAATAATAGTTATCACCTTACCCAGTTGATTGATTACACTGATAATTGCAAACATTTTTTTGCAAACATTTTTTGTATTAAAAGTTTTCTAAAATGTAAGGTTTAAATATGCAATTGAGGCAGTATTTAATGAAATATGCACTAATTTGCATACATTTTTAGTACAAAAATCTAAACACTGGATGAAGTCAGTTTCAAAATTTGGTAACACTTATACACTATTAACTATGACTTTTCCCTTAATAAATTCCTAATTTGCTGCTTATTAATAGTTAGTAGGGTAGTTGTTAAGTTTAGGTGTTGGGTAGGATTAGGAATGTAGAATAAGGTCGTGTAGAATAAGGCATTAATATGTGCTTAATTAGTACTAATAAATGGCTTATATTCTAGTAATATGCATGCTAATAAGCAACTAGTTAAGAAACTGTAAAACAAAGTGTTACCCAAAATTCTTGTTTAATATTTTCTGACATATTAGAGTCAAATGTTTTTACAGAGGGAATTTTGGCTAATCTAATTTTGTCATGCCATAATTCAGAAAAAAACTTAGAACAGACAGAAAACAACTAATTTTTTAAAATTTTTGGAGGAATAAAATGTTGTACAAAATCAAGCAAACAATATATGAACAAATCCCTCTGTAAAAACATTCAGGATATAGACAGAAATAAAAATGGAAAGTTGTTGTGTGTAAGTGCTACGGAAGTGGAGATTTATGGCTCAGTGTAGGGCAAAAAACTCGTTTTGAGAAGATGACTTTTAAAAATATGTATTATAATTTAAATCTATTGACACAAATAGATAAAGTGTTATAGAAGAAACACTTAACAGTGTCTTTTGGATGTTTTCTTTCCACTAGCCTGAAAAAACACTTTATTAAAAAAATCAAAAAGCTCAAAATTTCTGTCTCCCCTAAACTAAGGGTTCATGTAAGACACAGTTTATGTTTGTGTGAATCTCACCACGAGATACTTTGCAATAATATAATACAATGCAATAATATCGGAGAGGCGCGTCTTATGCACACGCTTTGTAAATGTCAGTTAGCGCGATTGTTTTTCCATCAGCACAGGTTTGTAAATCATATTTCACTGGTTTGTACTCATGTCATCGAGAATTCAATACGAATATACATAAAGCTGGAATGCTGCATTTTGCAACAATAGACCTACAACTTGTGGAGAGAACAACCGCAGTCGTGCAGAAGTGAGCAGAGAAAAAGGTACTCCTCTTAGAAAACATACAAATAAAGATCATTTTACATGCTTAATTCATATTTGGAGCATTGGGCTTGCAAAAAAAGTAAGCTTTGTTACTTGTGTGTTACACTGAAAAAAAATTGGCAAGTAACACATTGGATAAAACATGAAATTCTGAAAAACTAAAATAGTGTTTTCTTCTAAAATATACATGAATAATCTTTGCTTTGACACTTCAAAAAAGGAAACTCCACCAGAAACAGCATAAGGTTGGGAGGAGAGCTCTAATATGTCAAGATGTCTGCTGAAGATCTTGTACGGCAATGCATTTGTAAATGAAGATGCATGTTTGCTGTATCTTTTGTTATGTCTCTATAGTGCTGTCAGCAGTTGTTTAACAGTTTCCAGGAACTCAATTATTAATATTCCATTTTTCGATTCTTGAAATATGACTTGTACTTCAGCATCAAGTTCCTATTGTAAATAACATCTCCGATGGTTTATTGCTCTAACTTGCATCTGAACCATCAGTGCATCTGAATCATATTAGTTTATTCTGGTGTCAGTGCTACAGTACATTGACTGCTGCTGGCATGCACTTCTGCGGTCGTTTGGCACTGACTGTAGAAGTCGAGGCTGGCAGAGTCCTTGTTCTTGTCACTTATGTCCAGACGTAGGTGTTAGCAGTTTTCCACAAGACTTCCAACAGAAATTACAGTATCTGTCAAGTTCAGAATTGTAACTGTGCACAGCCTCCAAAATATCCAGAAGACCGACCTTGAGTGTTTTATTTTAGAATACATGACAAAGTCCTAATTATTAGACTTAGTTTACCATTTTTCATAAAAAAAACATGCTTTGTCATTAATATTTCAGTATCTGGCATGCATTTTGATGGCATTCTTTACAGTATAAACCTTAGCATTGTTTCTGCGTCTTGCGTTGAGTGCATGAACAGCAGGTTTCTGCTTGACGCTGGGTCAGTAATTGAAGATTATGACAGGCACAGGTGACTACAAAGTGAAGCCACCTCTAATGCTGAAAGTCATCTCTGCCTGCAGGCAAGGGAACTTACAAGGGTTCACCATATGCCGTATCAATCATGCCTACTATTTATAGATTGAGAAGCCATCACCGGAATACAAAAATGGCTAAAGTAGGTTACCTTCAGAGTAAGGGTACAATCTGGTATGAACCTGACAGAGGAATAACCTTTGGGTCAAAGTCTGTAGACAGTAGTGAAGGTGGGACCACAGTAAATATAACTAGATTTAGTTGCTTTTTTGGTTTAATGTTGAAGAGGACTGCACATAGAAATGTGGTGAAATTTTACATTTTCATTCACTTATACTTATATTAAGTTATTTTTATTTATTTATTTTGAATAAACACTAAGTGAATGATAATGCTTTAAATATTATACTTCAAAAAAAATTTTAAATATTTTTTTAAAATTTTCCTTATGCAACACATCATTTATTTGATCAAAAGTACAGATATTGTGAAATATTATTACAATTTAAAATAAATGTGTTCTATTTGAATATATTTAAAAATGTAATTTATTCCTGTGATGCAAAGCTGAATTTTCAGCGTCATTACCCCAGTCTTCAGTGTCGCATTATCTTTCAGAAATCATTCTAATATGCTGATTTGCTGCTTAAGAAACATCATCAATGCTGATAGAATTTTCGCTGCTTAATATTTTTATTATTTAATATTTATTTATTTATTGTGGAAACTGCAATGCACTACAATTTAAAAATTTAGGGCAACTAAGATTAAGAACACAAAAAAAGGAAAATTAATAATTTTATTCAGCAAGGACACATTAAATTGACCAAAAGTGACAGAAAATAATAATACTTGTATATTAAATTATATAAATATATAATAATATTATAATAATAATTAACTGCATAAATTATTGTGGTCAAACTTTAGATTTGGGTCCAATTCTCACTATTAACTAACTATTAACTATGAACTAACTATACTTTTGACTCAATATACTCCTAATTACTGCTTATTAATACTTAGTAAAGTAGTTGTTGGCAATTAAGTTTAGGAATTGGGTAGGATTAAGGATTTAGAATAAGGTCTTCAGAATAAGACATTATGTGCTTTTTAAGTAATAATAAACAGACGATATCCCAGTAGTATTCATGCAAATAACCAGCTAGTTAATAATGAGAATTGGACTTATTGGTAAAGTGTTACCAATATTCTTATTAACTCAAAGTATTTGAAGTGAGAATGCTACATAAAAAGCATACATTTTAAGGTTAGACTTTACATTTTGATGTTAAATCCACTATTGTATTGTATTATATTGTCTTTACACAGCATTTAGTTCAATTACATAAGAAGTTACTGTAATTAAATTACAGAAAAAAATAAGAGTAATCCCTTACTTTACTTTTTCAAGGGAAAAGTTATTAAATTACACTAGTTACACCCAACACTGTTTACAATGTTACTGTTTTTACTGTATTTTTGTTTTGTGAGCATAAGAGACTTCTTTCAGAAACATAACACACATTTTTTACATGTCAAATAAAAGTATGTTTACAGTGTCAGTGTCAAGGTCAAAGTTCATTTCAGCTGTCAGTTGTGATCGTGGTTCTTGTAGTTGTGAGCAGGTCACAGATGTGCATGACCCCAGTGTCAAGTTTTCTAAAGACATGTTGTGCAACATATCAGATGACACAGACAAAGCATCCTGTCCATCAAGCGGCTACTATGTCAACAGGCCAATTTCAAGCTTGCCCATTCAGGGCTAATGTTTGGCTAACAGCCACGCTTAACCGCTAATACCATCCATCATCTCTACTTCATCCCCTCTAGAGAGTGAACTGCCACCATGTGAAGCTATTGGAGCTAATGGAAAATTCATTAGCCAAGTCTTCCTGCAGACAGCAGTTAATGTTCACTAGGCTAAGTTTAAACTACAATGCTAATTACGGTGACAGTAACATTACTGATGTCTACTGTACTTTCGGCAGTTCTAACAATAATGTGTTGTCTTCTAAACAGCACTTTTAAAGGAATAGTTAACCCATAAATGAAGATTGGCTGACATTTTACTCACCCTCAGGCCATCCAAGATGTAGATGAATTTGTTTCTTCATCAGATTTGGAGAAATGTAGCATTGCATCACTTGCTCACCAGTGGAAACAGCTGATAAAAACATCACAATAGTCCACAAGTAATCCATACCACTCCAGTCCATCAGTTAACATCTTGTAAAGAGAAAAAAAAAAAATGGATGTTTGCAAGAAACAAATCCATCATTAACTAATTTTAACCTCAAGCCCTTGTTTTTTGCCTAAAATATGCCTATAATAAAAATTTGCCTAAAGTCCTCTACCCATAATGATGCTTCCTCCAGGGAAAAATGTATCTTGTCTGAATTTAGGAGAGAAATCTGCACAGATCAAGCACTGTTTACAAGCCAAAACAGTTGTAAACAAATATATTTGGTGGATTTTGATGTTAGAGGACAACAGAAGATAGATTATACAGTAGTCTCATATTTTGGCCAGAAGCAGTTTAAAGTTAAAATAACTTTTGTTTCTTATAAATATGCAACTTTTGGCTTCACAAGTTATTAATTGATGGACTGGAGTGGTGTGGATTATTGTGGATTATTGTGATGTTTATATCAGATGTTTGGATTCTCATTCTGACGGCGCCTATTCACTGCAGAGCATCCATTGGTGAGCAAGTGATGTAATGCTACATTTCTCCAAATTTTTGGTCTGAGGGTTTCTTCATTAGATTTGGAAAAATGTTTCCCTATCCGATTTGGAAAAAATTAGTATTGCATCACTTACTCTCCAATGGATGTGAATGGGTGCCGTCAAAATGAGAGTCCAAACAGCTGATAGAACATTACTATAATCCACAAGTAATCGAAACCACTCCAGTCCATCAATTAACGTCTTGTGAAGAGAAAAGCTGCATGTTTGTAAGAAACAAACCCATCATTAATGCTTTTTAACTTTAAACCATCACTTCTGGCCAAAATGAGTCTACAAGTTGTCTCGCATCAAAATCCCCCAACATATTTGTATAGCACTGTTTTGGCTTGTAAACAGTGCTTGATTTTCATTTCACAAGATGTTAATTGATGGACTGGAGTGGTGTGGATTACTTGTGGATTATTGTGATGTTTTAATCAGCTGTTTGGACTCTCATTCTGACGGCACCCATTCACTGCACAGGATCCACTGGTGAGCAAATCTTTTCCCATAAAGAAACAAACTCATCTACATCTTGGATGACCTGAGGGTGAGCACATTTCCAGCAAATTTTCATTTTTTGGGTGCCCTATTCCTTTAAATATTCGTTGGGTCTTAGAAGCTATTGTACAACAAACACTTACAGTATAAGGGGCAGTTTTATGTAGCAACATTCGCAAAAATGAAGTACACACTTCAAACTCATTTTATTAAGTACATTTTCTAAGCATACTTTATGTAATAAGTCCACCAACAATCAGTATACTAGTGGTGCTACTAGTAGAAGTAACTGTTCGATTCCAGCTCCTGCTGTTAAACCATTTCTTACGAATAAACCACATTAACTCTGTTCTGTGGTCAATAAAACATTGAGAGAAAAGGTCAGTAGCTCCCGTTTGCTTGTACAATTGCATTCAAGCTGACAAAAAATAACATTTAACAACTTTAACTGCTTTTTTATGAGCATGTGTTGCCCGAAACAAGAAGAAATTAATAAACAATTCATGTTAATTTTTTAGGCAAATTATTATGCTGATGATATAGTTGTGTTGGATGATGTTAGTGTTGGAAAAGGACAGTGCCTACTAATGAAGCACCTTACTTGGAAATATTACTGATTTCATCTAAGTCAATGGAGTCTAATGACAACGGCTGTCAATGATATCTCCATATTCATGGCGTCATCATTTATTCATTCTGTGCTGCTGAGTTTAATCTGTACACAGAGGCCATTCATCAACATGAAGAGCTGTGCGAGGCGATGGGGGCATCAGGCAGACAGCAGAGACGGCACAAAAATACTGATATTAATCAAGTGGCGCCTGGATTGTATCACGTATAAAAACTCTCGACACACCACACTGACAATCAACCCCAGGACAAAGTACAACACTGAACATCTGGCAACATGTTATAGTAAGACTTTAATATGCAAAGTGTCACACCAGTGGCTTGTAAATGGTCAGATGTGACTTTTCTTAATTCAGTCTTGCAAGAGTTGCTCATGAACAGCAAGGAAAAATGACATAATATGACTAAACATGACGTAGAATACAAACAATAATTCCATTAAACTTAACATTTATAATGCATTATTACTATCAAAAGTTGTATCTCTTAATATTATTTAAAGAGCTGACATGAACTAACAATGAACAACTGCATTTTTATTAACTAGATTAATCAATATTGCAACAAATGCATCGCTCATTCTTAGTTAATGAATTAACTGACATTAACTAATAATACATAATTTTTTATGTATTTTTATTACTATTTTTCATTTAAATCTTTCATAAAATCTTTAAAATATGGTTCTGAAGCAAATGAATGTGAGATTATTAGTATTCAGATGTTTCATTCTGCAAATGAATCTTCACAAAATAATCTACTTTTGTTGAATATGGTAATAAATGCAACTTTGCAACTCTGCATAATGATATATTAATGACAGAAGGCTGTGAGGATATTAAGGAACTGTAACTAGGCCTTTCAGATGGTTTAGATGATGAATGACTCACTTTATGCCAATTCATGCATTAAACATTTTCTTCTTTGCACTTTTTTATTCACTGCAAAGTCTGAACATATACTGTAGCTGCAAAATATAACAGAATCAGAAAGTCTAAACTGTAGTTGTTTTATAAATCCATCATTGCCACCTACTGGACAAAAAAAGGGTTTTAAAATACAGTACTGTACAACCCAGAAAGGTACTTTTAACATAAGCTCCAACATTCAATGTCATTAAAAGAAACTCCTCCTCACGCCTTTCTCTTATTCTCTTATGACTGACTTTCTTCTGTGAAATTCAAGAAGACTAACATATAGCAGAATGTCAAAGACGCTCTATTCCACACAAAGGAATTAAAAGGCAACCACAGCTGCCAAACAGGATTTTCATGCCAAGTTTTTCAGTAAATTCTGACTTAAATTTCAGTCCGTTCATCCCAAACAGTGTCCGTTTGGCTTCTGGAAAATTAGAAGAATGTGACTAAATCATATTCACAATTTTTTTTGATGGTTTTACTTTATTTTATTTTACAAAGAGGTACTTCACCAGTGTTGGGAGTAACACATTACAAGTAACGCGAGTTACATAATCAGATTACTTTTTTCAAGTAGTAAAGAAATGCATTACTTTTTAATTTACAAGAAAATATCTGAGTTACTTCTTTTTCTTTTTATTGATTGAAAGCTCTCCTGTCCCCATGTTGAGAGAAATTGGGAGTAAGATGTTACTTTAGTTCTAGAATAAATGTGAACATGCATTAATTCATCTCACTCACAAGAAAAAACAAAACAAACCAAAAAAACCAACAGATTCAGTTTTCCTCAATTAATAAAAACAGTTAAATGCAACTCATATGATGCAGTAACCTTTATAATATATGATGCAAACATCTGCAATAATTAAATATGTTAAATAATGCAAATATCTTCTATGCATTTAATCCCGGTTTATTAACCAATGTCTTTGCTGCTGACCTTCGATGATCCAATTCAACCATACTAATAAGCAAATATTACTCATGGTAAATTAACATTTGTTCTTTTTTTTTTTTTTTCCTAAAGAGTGGTGAACTTTTGTCTTCTGCATTTTAAAGTACAGATGTAATTGTACTTTCCCTCAGCCTGAGACTTTGGGTGTGAAAGGGCTTTTACATTTGCCAAAAATAGAACTTTTTATATTAAAACAAACAAGCAAGCCCTGCCCAGATTTAGAAAGTAATGCAAAAGTAACGTAATGTATTACTTTCCATAAAAAGTAACCAAGTATCATAATTAGCTACTTTTTTAGGGAGTAACGCAAAATTATAATGCATTACTTCTAAAAGTAACTTTCCCCAACACTGCACTTTACCATATTACAGTATGTGCTTTAGTGTGTTAGTCAACACAAAAAATAAATGTACTTCAAAGCAGATTGTCAAAACAATGATTTAAAATAAAATTTGATAGTATTACAAAGTGTACTCTTATGAAACAATGATAAAGTGTCTCTCGTTAAGTGGCTTTTTATTTCACTGATATATTATCAGCAAGTACAGTTTGTTAAGTATGTGTTTTAAAGATCTTAAGTACACTATAAAAGTGCATATTCAATGCAATTAAACAACTCTTTCTGACAAGGGTAATCTTTGGCCCAGTAGTTTTACTGAATGGAAAAGAGGAGCTTCTGCTTTTGTGAAGAAAGAAAGTTATACAAGTTTGGAACAACGCGAGGGTGAAAATGATGATCATAACTCAAACATGGATTAAATATGGAAACTGCCAACAAGTTGCTATAAAAAGTCTACAACTACCACAAGGATATGAGTTAAATAAATCAGCTTGATGAATCACACGGTCATTAAAACGTAACTTGGTAGAAGTATGGCCGTAATTTGTGTGGTAGAACAAAAGAGAACAGCCTTTTCCTAGTAATGCTAACCACAGACCTTATTTAACCACCATTATAAGAATCCACAGGACATTCCCATAGCAAATTAAGAACCCATGGTGAATTAGCCTTCTGGGTGGCCTACAAACTGACAACAGATCTATTATTAGAGGATTCAGTTTCTGTTGGTCTCCTCGTACAGTGTTGTTGTTTTGTTGAGTGGATGAGGAAACATATGGATACAGCCCCATCCAGTGGTCAGAGCGGTACCACAGTCATCTGAACATTATGACAATCTTTCTGCAAATTAAGAAGTTCCACGGATGCTTCGAATTACAATAACTGATTTTAGACTTAAAATGTCTAAAATTACTTTAAAATTAGACATAATATTAATAGTATTAATTATTTTAGTTACCTTTTTAAATTAACTAGAAATGAGCATAAATTAAAATAAGATTTGAAAACAGCTTGTTGTGGACAATGAAGGGCCTTAAGGTTAACAACTGACTTAGCCTCTGTAACATTAAATATAAACATACCAAAGACAATGAGTTAAGTTACAGTGTTTTTCTCTTTGATGTGTTATTCAAGAGCAAATACAGTTAAAGTCAATATGCTAAATGCTAATTATTTTAGCTAAATAAGAGGGATCATACAAAATGCATGTTATTTGTTTTTATTTTGTATTGACCTGTATAAGAGATTTACATATAGTCCACAAGAGAAATAAATTGTTATAAAAATAACCCCGTTCAAAAGTTTACATACGCTTGATTCTTAATACGGTGTTGTTACCTGAATCATCCACAGCTGTGTTTTTTGTTTTGTTTTGCTTTGTTTAGTAGTAATAGTTGTTCAGGGGTTCCTTGTTTCTTCTGAACAGTTAAACTGCCCGCTGTTCTTCAGGTCCCACAAATTCTGTGGTTTTTCAGCATTTTTGTGTATTTGAACCCTTTCCAACAATGACTGTATGATTTTGAGATCCATCTTTTCACACTGAGG
>JAHKKF010495883.1:0-22459 GCA_019740295.1 Labeo calbasu | reverse complement strand
TATAATACATTTTGTCAAAAAAATGAGTCAAAAATATATATATATTAAAGTTTGAATTTTTTTATGTTTATCGGATTTGCTATATCACACGGTTCAGTCACATATACTTTTGTCTGGTGAATTTGCAGCCAATAAGAGTCATTTCAATTTAAATAGGAATTTGTGCTGGAATTTCACTTCAGTGCAAGTGATTTGGTTGCACAAGTCAGATTAAAATAATAAATTAAATAAATAAAAAAACCCTCTACAATATAATACATTTTTGGAGTCCAATTTTGTTTTTTGTTTTTTACAAAAAATGTGTTAAACTTTGAAATTTTATGTTTATTGGATTTGCTGTCTCACACTCATGGTGTGGTCACATATACTGTTGTCTCATGAATTTCTGCAGCCAATAAGAGTCATTTCAATAGGAATTTGTGCTGGAATTGTGCAAATAATTTGGTTGCAGAAGTCATTAAAATAATACAAAAAATAATAATAAAAAAAAAAAAACAAACAATACAATATGATACATTTGGGGAGTTTTTTTTATAAATAATAAAGTTTGAAATTTTAAGTTTATCAAATTACCACTGTCTCACAAATACAGTTGTCTGGTGAATTTTCGCAGCCAATAAGAGTCATTTCAATAGGAATTTGCGCTAGAATTTCACTTAAGTCCAAATGATTTGGTTGCATAAATTCGTCATGTTGACCAACAGAAAGTGACTTTCGTTGGAGCTGTGCTCTATGTGTCGCTATACCATAAATTTCACAATTATGACAGTTTTACTGCAGCTCTCCAAGAGATTTACAACTACCTGAATCAAAGCCGAAGTCTCTGGGCTCCTGTTTGATTGACATTTGGTGGAACAGTGGTGCACGAGGAGGTCCCATGTTTTGCACTCCCTGCTCATTGTAACAGGGATCCACCATTTCCTTTTTGAATCCCTGGGGAGGCATTGGCACCAACGGCTCTGACATCTGGCGCTGATATGGGGGACGGCTATGTCGGGGAAAATGGCCACGGGCCTGCGGGGGGTACGGTGTCTGACAGCGGCCATCGGAGTGCGGGAATGGCAGACAGGGCTCGGAAAGCTGCCGATGAAACCTAACGAAAGGCAAAAGATGAGAAATTGCGTGAGAGGGCATTACTCAAGGGCAACTGAGATCATGAGTTTCACGTAAAGGGATAAGTCTGGTGTTAAAGCTCTTTTTTTCCATTAGGTAAACCTGGAGACTTGAATGGGATAAATATAGAACCGCTTTCCAGGTCAGTATGGCATCTTTAACAAGATAATACCAATGAAAAGCTCAACTTGAGCTGATTACAGCACTTTCAACAGGCACGAGCAGCTCAAGTAGGAGGTAAAGATAGAAATGAGGTTAGAAAACGATCACCGTGACCTAAAAAATTATTGCAAAGTGCCAGAAACCAAAATATCTTGTCGTACCTGTGGTCTGTGCTGTAGGAGGCATCTGGGTGATTGACAGGTGGGCAGGGCACTGCAAAAGGAGGGCTCTGACTGTGGAGTGGAGTCTGTGCTCTCTGATGTGGAGGTGTGGAGCTGTGGTTGGGACCAGGTAATAGTGGTGGTCCTTGTGTCTGAGTTTGGGCTGGTGGCATTACTCTTTTTTGCACAGGGTGTGTTGCTGTGCTGGTGGAGGAGCCAAAGGGTGATGCCGGTGTAGACGGAGGAGTGAGTGGCTTGTTAAAAGCAAACGGCTTCCTGTCAAAGGCACTAAAATTGAATGACAAAATAAAAGTAAGTATGAGAAGGAGTGAGAGGATAATGGAGAAGATTGGGAAAGGATTAGGAAATATATACCTGTAGTTATATAGGCACTTTTCTCCATATGGAGACAGTCTCTGTTCTTGTCCACATGGTGAAAACTCTCTGCTTGGACTCAGTTCCCGCTTTACTTTAGTTTGAGGGGGTCCATGGAACATCACTAGAGACAGACAGAGAGAAAAATGGTCACAAAAAAAGTCTCACAAATACCTAACAAAACAGTTCTTTAACTTGAAACCTACACTACTGGTCAAAAGTTTGAATTTTTTTTTGAGATTTTTAATAAGTCTCTTATTTATTTGAACTAATATTTTTAAATTTACAATTTGAGAAAATAACTATTTTCTATTTTAATATATTTAAAAATGTGATTTATTTCTGTCACTGAATTTTTAGTTAGTTTCCTGTGAATTAATTTTCAGCTATTAATCATTTTCTTAGTAAGTTGGTGCTTTATTACTTTTTATTCATGCTCAGTCATTAATAATGCTTATTATAATGTTGAAATTTCTTTCTGATAAAATATTTTTAAAGAAAAAAAAATATTTAAAACAGAAATATTTTACTATAAATTATTTATGTCGCATATGATGAATTTAATGCGTTCTTGCTAAATATAAGTATTAATTTCTTTCATTAATTAATACATTTAAAAATGTGATTTCTGTCTATGTATTTTGTTTAGCAACCAGTCACTCAGAATGATTATTCAGAAATCATTCTAATGTGATTTCTTGGTGACTTGGTGCGCTATTATTATTTTTACTCACGCTCAGTCATTAATATTGCTAATTATAATGTTGAAAACAATTTTTGCTAATAAAAATACTTTTGAGGAAACCATGATTTATTAATTTAAAATAGAAATATTTTGTAATATTTTAAGTTATTTATGGACACATTTGATTAATTTAATTCGTCCTTGCTGAATATAAGTATTAATTTCTTTCTTTCTTTTTTTTTAAACTTACGTTTGAATGGCAGTGTAGTTTTTGCTACTTAATATTTGTGGAAACCATTTTTAACATTGATAATAAATGTTTCTTGAGCACCAATTCAGCATATTAGAATGATTTCTAAAGGATCATGTGACAGACTGCAGTTATACAAAAATGTCTCAAAAATTAAACAAATTACATTAAAATATATATTTATTAGAAAAACAGTTATTTTAAATCATAAAAATATTATTTCATATTACTATTTTTACTAAATCTTTAATATTATTATTATTATTATTATTATTATTATTATTATTATTATTAACAACAACAAGCTTTGTGAGCATTGAAGACTTCTTTCAAAAACGTTTTAAAAATCGGAATCATTTCAAACTTTGGACTGGTAGTATAACCTAGCGTCATCTGGTGTCAGAAGTTTGATAAATATGTAGTACTGGACTACTAGAGCTACTCCATTTTAAACGAGGAGGGAAAAAAACCTTTCCCTCTAGAAAAGGAGGCTGCAAGTTAGAACTCGCAGACTATCACGTGATTCCTATGGAAAAAGGGCCCCACTGCCCAGCTGTGGTGAAAGAGGGGCCTGTGAGAGCTTCAGGCGTGATGCCAGATAAAGGGAATTGTGCCAGACAAACACACACATACACTCTCTCTCACACAATTTCTATGCAAACACATCCATGTGCATTCACCTTCTACAATAAACACCATTGACACCATAGAAAACGCACACAATCAGACTTATTCAGAGCCAAATGGGAAGAAAAACTAACAAGGGAAACAGCCAGAGCTCTGTTCACCAGCACATAATAACCAGAGTGTGTGTGCGCCGAGGATCCAGCCCCATTAAAATGTCACCAAGCTGGAGGCTGCCATGAGTTACAGCACCGCAGCAGCACACTGGGCCTCACATGTGCGCACGCACAAACACGCTCCATAGAAACATCTCAAACCCATGCCTAGGAATCGAGTTTGGCACAGAAACTTTTGGAATGAGGAGATTCATTTAATTGATTTTTTTTTGTGTTCCAGGATTGCTGCTCTAATTCAAAAACAGATTCTATAATTCATAAAGGCAAGTTCTATAGGCTGTTCTGCATGAATATTCAAAGAGCACTCACGGTTATCCGACTGGAAGTCTGGAACAAACTGTTCATCATCAGGTACATGGGCTGCACATGGAGAGGAAAAACAAAATGATTTAATTATGTATGAAAATAAATTAAACATTTAAAGTGAATATAAATCATTTATATATTTATATACGGCGTAACGTTTTGTCCCATGTGAATGGGGCCCTAGAGGTCAACCACTGGATGCATTAACAACCAAGTTGTGCTTTAACGGTAGTTATGAAATGTATTCCATAACCAGGACTTTTCTAGAGCCTAGGACTGTTGTCGTACCTTCCGCTATCCAAATCTCTTGTAGCTGGCTGAGATCTTGAAAGAGCTCTGTGGGACACAAAGATTGATTTGTGAATAAACAGACTGATTTGTTTGGGCTTGGGTTAAATGATGTGCTTTAAAGAGATCTGGATGGATTGATTGCATGTTCATTTGTTTACCCTCCGTATCCTGTGCCAACTCAGTGTCAACAAACTTCCTTTTTCGGTCAGTGAATGGTCTGCAAGACGGTTCCTGCATGTGAGACTTCTGTAAAAGAAAAAATAATAAGTGATCATTGTGCACAGCCACCCACCTTCTACAGTTTGAATGGATATACTGTATTAAACATTTGAAGCAAATCACAGTCACAAAAGTGAAGAAAATGAGGCATGACGAGTTAAAGCAAAGGCTTACACTGGGGGGCACCATGAAAGGGACCTGCTGGTCGTAAAACCCGTCCATGTCGCTTGCTTCTCACTGCGGCCTAAGGGGCTGCAGCAGGAGGGAAAACGGGAATAAGCCGGGATGAAGGGGGTGATATCGTCGCCTGTCGGAAGAAGAGCCGAGAAAAGTGGCACTTAGAGAAAGACACGCACTCTGTCAGGATCTGATGCAGCTGTCAGCGAACGTCCCGGGTCCTGACAGTCCTTGACCAACTGTCCCTTTGATCTGTGAAAACTTCAGCTAGCCTGTTTGTTTGTGTAACACTCACTCTCAGTTCAGATGAAGTGTGCTGCATTAGTGCAGGACACTTACACTCGCTCACCCTCTCTTTCTCCCTCACACACAAACCATTTAAGGCTCACGGTACAGATGGGGGTCCTTACATAACCATACAGTGCCATCTGTTGCCCATGAGACTACCCAAGACTCCATACTAAGTGTCTAAATGAAAGCAATCATTTAGAAAAAGAAAATATTTTAAGCAGCTCCTACCCTGAAAACAAACGAGGTTCAGATTTAAACAGTGGAAAGGCAGGAATAAAATAGAGAAGCCTAAGCTATTCATCACGCTTCATCACACACGTGTGTTTATTTTCCCTGACGCAAGTGTTCAGGCCATAAAATCGTATTACAGCCGTGAGGCCAAGAAAACACCTCACAGCCAACACCGCCTAACCTCTCTGGACCAAGAACTAATTAAACATCCATCGCTTAACATTATTGCTTCCTGAAGCTTATCAGACCTTTATAAAACAGGAGGAACGTGCGTCTGCACATTTCGCGCTGAAAATGAAGAGTTTGTGCTTTTAACGATTTTATTGGCGATAATAAAAGCTGCCTGCGGAAACTATAGCTGTTAAATAAGTAAATCGAGATTATAGCATTACAACGGCGAGTTAACAGGTATAGGAACGAGTTCAAGAAGTTCAATCCCTTCCCCCCCAGCGCCCATTATCGCCGTGCGCTCTCCCCCTCCCTTTCCTCGGCCGCTTGTTTTTCTCAATGAAGTGAAATTTGATCCTCCGTGCGCGCGACCCCGAAAAAACCTCAGTCGTTCCATTCATAAAAATACCAAACGCGCGAGAAGCACTTCATCAAACCGCATATGGATTTTGCAGAGCTCAAACTGCGATTATGGCTGAGTTTAAATAAGCTCTACAAAGTACTGAGAAACAAACAGCGGGGAAATGGTTGCCAAATATGCGCACAAAGAAAATGGCGTGCGAGCCAGCAAAACTAAACGCGGCGTTTGAAGTAAATACAACTTTACAAAAATTTAAAGCAAAATATGAAACTTGCATAGGGGTGTAGTTAAACAATACAAAACTAGAGCAGCGTGCAGAAAATACTCACCCAACGATGATAAAATCCTTTACTTGTATAAAAAGAGCGATTTGATAAATCCCAGAGGAAAACAGTCTGCGTCTGCGATCTGTAATGGGTATCGCACTCTCCCTCAGCTTGACGCGACTGAAATTTTCTCAATGGGATCGCCTGCTTTTCCGAGAGCATCGGCTTAACGCTGTAGCTCACGCCTATTGGTTAGTTCCTCACGTCATTCACGCGATTGACCAATGGCTGTCTCTATATTACCTATGCGATCATGAGGCTGCAGTCAGCCAATAAGAGCAGGTCTCTCTCCTGTTTTTATGAATGGCTGGGTTTCATTCAACAACCAGATGTTTCTTCACCGCAAAGAGGTTTTTAAAGGGCCAGAAGCGAGACGAGAGTGAATGGCCAACCGGGACTCTAAACTTGCGATCTGTCCTAACTTTCATTCTGAATATAATTTTTTTTGCGTAATAATTAATGTATGCGAGTTTGGGCTATACATAAAGTTCAAACCCCAGATTTCAAATCAAAACTTAATAATTCTTTGTTTGATAGTGTCCAAACTTTTTCCAAACTAATAAAATAAATAAATATCAATATGAAACAGCAGTGAGGAAATGTTTACAGCAGAGTCTAGATGTGAATATTGACTGGGCGTTTGGAAACCACTGACCTCTATCTTGGGTGACAGAAGAGTGGACGTGTCACTGTGGACAATGACTGGAATCCTCTGTGATAATCTCATTCTGGCCAATGAAACCATTCCTCACAACATCTCTGTTTAAAGCCAGTTCACAGATTACTTATATACTTAAGGTTTAAAAACAGATATATTAATACACCAATTTAAATGATCATGGCACCATAACTATATCTCCAGTCGGGAGGCAGATTATAAAATCAGCATTGCTGCCTGCTGGGAAACTCCACTGTGGAAGAACACTTTGTTGTCTGATCTATTATTCATGCCAGGCCCTCAAAGTAACATCTGCACATCAGACAGTGATGTCTGATCTCTGGTTTCCCCTGCTTATAGGTTACAACCTTAAAAACTTCAAAGCTAATATGCCTACTGTACTCTGTTACTCTACTTATATTTCAATTCATTTCATTTTGGTACAAAGCACAAATAATCAGGTCTGATCACAAATCCATAGCTATGTATTACTTAATTTGTAAAAAGCCATAAGAGAATAACCACTTTCAGGCGATGCATCATATGGAGAGGTTTATCTGAGATTTCTGAAAATTTGTGGAAAATAAAGTTTTCATAATCTTGTTATTAAAATTACTTAGTGCATAAAATAGAAAAAACACTTACCAGGTGTCATCTGTAAACCCTGATTACCAAAAAAAAACACACACATAAACAGTCTGCTCAAACAAATAATCATAGGTTTTTATTTGAACAATAAAACATTTACAGTGCAGGATGGAAAGAGTATAGTTAAACTGGCTTTATTAAAAGCTATCTGGAGTTTACTGTGAACTAATCTGTAGGTAAATCCAAATGGTTTGGTTACTTTTTCTTGTAGATGTATTTTAATTAGTTTAACATAATCACTAACATGGTTTAATAGACAAAATATTTGTGCGAGAATGAAAAATGGTGTTCATTCCTGCTGCATTGATAGCAACATGAATGTTACAACCCACTGTAAATAGGTGAGTCATCTTTCAGACCTCTTGCTCTCGCTTTCACTCTCTCACACACACGTACACAAATGCAGGCCTCAAAGAGAAAAGGAGCCTAGACCTTTAAACAGTAAGAGGGAATAAAAGCAAGTACATACTTATTTAGTGATGTGTCTATGCAACTTTATTAGGCTGTAACGGTAACACAACAGAACGGCAAGTTTTATCAAGGAGCTAAATCATGCTATTGGTATTACTGTAAACAATTCACTCATGCATATGTTTTATTTATTTATTTTTTCCAATTTGGATCTTGTCTTTTTAAAATAAATTAATTTAGTCCGATCACACAGGAAAACATAACTATTTTACGAGGTATGATTTCGTATGAATTTGAAAGCATATCATTTTTAGAAAAAAGTAAGTATGAAGGTCCACTCCTAAACATAACTAGGTCATTCCACAAAATCAGTGCCAAAATCAATCAATTTTGCGTCCCTAAAAAATAATCAAATAGATTTTATATAGCAACAAATAAATGTGCAATTTAAAGACATAACAATACAATGTATGCTTTCATCAATATTACGTTAAAAAGTCAATGAAATACTATTTTAAATCATTTAAATAGCATTTATGCTGGTAAGGGTAAGGTTTTTGGCCTGTCCCTCACTGTGATTTTATTTTCAGCAGGACTTTTAATTTGCAAAATCAAGGCAAAATGATATAAAAAAACACATTTGCTTATTGTTCTAAATATAGTCTCATTGTTAAGCAATGTTTTTATACGTATGCATTTTTTCCATAAAATATAAATCATTTTACTGGTGTCCCCTGATTTCATGTCAGCCCTGTTACCCTCATCAAAAAACCCTTGTAAAATAATGTAGCTCTAGTAATGCTTGTGTCAGTAACAGGGCTGACAAAAATACCAAAAACATAAGGTAGAAAAATAGTCATAAATTAATAAATTACATAGCCTGAAATGGCACAATACAATTATTAAAAATTATTGATTAAACTTATTTTATTTTTACATTTTTCCAAGTGGAAAAGGCACCGATTTTGTGGAATGACCCAACTGGACCATTTTTGGCCAAAGACAAGAAAGAATGAAAGACACAAACAACAAGAAACAAACAAACAAAATCATTGCCATTTGAAATTAAACACAACCATCGCATTTTAATCACAATCCAAACAAAGATGCACAAATAGTTTAGCTTTGTGAAAGTAGGCTAAAAATGCTAATTCACTCTCTGCCAATAGGTGGCGCTTAAGGAACAGCTGCAATACAGTGTTTGTTGGTACCTGATCTTATGATGAAACGTACCTGTGGGAACATTTTCGCAAGATGCGAAATATGTTCCAGTAAGTACATATTACTGCAGTTTCCAAAAGAAATTAACAAGCTTGCTCGGTAGCTCAGCCGGCACAGAATTGGACTTAGGACGCAGTTTCACTGGGTATGAATCCTGTGAAAACCAACTCACAACGAAAGAGCTGAAAGCTGAAATGGCATGCTTGCAATTGTGTGGGTTTTTTTTTTTTTATGTAACATTTTGCTTTTTGCTTTTATGTCACAGAGCATTAGAGTTATACGGTGACACATACAAAACCAACATCACATGGGGAAAAAACGAACACTGTTTTTACACTACTCAGTGGACATTTCATATCGAATATTTCATGAAACATACATATTTTGCGACTTGCGTGAAAATTCCCAGTTATGTTTTCATCATGAGATCTGGTTGGTTTAATTGGTTACCAATGTAAACAGCAGTGCTATGCTTATAAACGCTACTTTAATATGTAATATACAGAGATAAGATGAAAAGAAAATGCTTTTTTTGAAGACAGTAGCAAAATGCAAAGCGCAAAATGTTTGTGATGTTTTAGAGATGTCAAAAAAAAAAAAAAGTATTGCGAAATGACGTTTCCATGAACCAATGTTATGTGACTAAATTGTACATTTTTCCTCTTGCGATAAGTCATGGCAATGGATTTTTGTGGGAAGCAGGCGTATGTGTGTATCTTTTCAGAAGGAGCTAGGAGAGCTGCTTCTGGGGCGCTTCTGAAACATTGTGGCACGGCTGTTATAATCACAAGTATTGACTAGAGTCACAATGTGCTCCGGTGGCTGTGTCGGAGCTGTAACGCGCCGCAGACGTGTGCAGAATAAATGGTCTAAGCATTAATGGCAGGGAAGGCCCCTTATACTTGAGAGTGCCCAAGTATAAAACGTTTCTTGGAGGTTATAGCACATTGAAGAATGATCATATGACTTTTTACATACGCCATGTGACCTGTAAATGCAAAAAAAAGGTTTCCATTGCAGTTTTGCAAAATATTCCTTTTTCGAATTGTCTTGGGATTGGGAATATTGGAGTTTTTGCAAAATTGACGCCCCTGATAGCACACATACATCTTGGAGACATCTATTTGACATCTGCATTACATCTGGAAGATGTATTTTATAGAATGTTTGCTCATCTGCAATACTTCTATAGGACGTTTTCAATCAGACGTCAAATAGACATCTATTAGATGTCTTTAAAATGTTTATGATTTCCAATGTATTTAAAACTGACATTTTACAGACGTCTGTCAGATGTTTGTACAACAGACATCTCGCAGACGTATGTGTGCTATGCAAGGTGTTTCCACTAGGCGTATTTTCAATTCACAATTACAGTTTGTGCAATTAGAAGGGTAATGGAAACGTGGCTAATAAGTTCCTTTCAGAGGTACATTCATATAAACTCCCACCCCAGTTCGGTATTTAAAATTTTCTTCAGATTTGTCCCGTCTCTGGCCTCCCTTCTGAAAATTAACCATGGTTTTACTGTAGTAAAAGTGTAGCAACCATGTTTTTTCGGCATATTAATTTGTATAAACAGTTTTACTACAAATCCCTGACAGTACACGTACACACCAGAGAGATCTATATGACATCTGCAAGACATTTTTTAGGGTGTCATCTGCAATATGTCTATAGGACGTTTCCAATCAGATGTCAAATAGACGTCTATTAGATGTCTTTAAGATGTTTATGATTTAGAATGTATGTAAAACTGACATCTTACAGACGTCTGTAAGATGTTTCTACACAGCAGATGCTTTCCAGATCAAGTGATCTTTAACAGACATTTTGCAGACGTACATGTGCTATCTGGGATACCATGTTTAAACTATGGTAAGTGTTGCAAAACCATAGTTAATTTGTGGTACCCGTAGTTCAACTATAGTAACCATGGTTTTTGGTTTTATTTGTAGTAAAACCATGGTTAATTTTCATAAGGCCTCGGTTAATATCCTGTTTATAGACTTTGCCTAAAAAAATCACACAATCATCCATTCAACAACCAATGGATATAATAAAGTCTCCGTCCTACATTTTTTTCAATAACCTATTTCACTTCACAATACAGAAAAAATATCTGTTGCTACTTCTGTTACATCACAACTGTAACAATATCCCAGACACCAGCAAAATCATTGACTATTTTGTTTTTTAAATATAGAAAAACCAATCCATAAACTGCTTGAAGGCTGGTATCCCAGTCAATGAATGCTAAACAACTTCATTAAACTGAGTGATAGTGTGCCTCATAACCTGAAATTAAACAGGTTGCCACAGCTTTCATCAGCGTTCCACGCGACTCGCTGCGAGGCCGCTCTAAATATAGCTCTCAAACGCCTCTATTATATAACAATATGCTCTAAATTCAATTCAAATGGCACCATGCTGCAGTACCCAACGTATCTGCTTCTTCTGCATGCCGTAGCCAAAGCAACTTCACATTTCTGTTGAGTCATAGGCGTTCTATTCATGAACGTTCATCTCTGACTCACGCCGAGGTCGAACTTTTTGTCTGAGATCGGAAAAGCAGTATGTTATTAATTGACTGTTAATATGTTACAGAGCCTTGATCTTCTGTTGTGCTGGGTGTGAGTCACAGTGTTTGTTTTCTTCTTCGGGGAGAGCTAAATTCA
The DNA here is from genome assembly GCA_019740295.1 of Labeo calbasu. Taxonomy (NCBI): domain Eukaryota; kingdom Metazoa; phylum Chordata; class Actinopteri; order Cypriniformes; family Cyprinidae; genus Labeo; species Labeo calbasu. The sequence goes on along the minus strand of JAHKKF010495883.1, from coordinate 10,927 downwards.
TTTCACGGTCCCTGGTGTGTCATACTATACAGGATACATCAAACCTGTGATTGCCTAGTGCTCCCTGTAATTGAAGGGAACGATTCTCTTTCATTCAAAGCTGTAATTTCGAAAATCTCCCTTTGATTGATGACGGACGAGCGTGGTTATGTGAACGTGTGTAACGGGATATGAAAGCATTTAATCAAATAAACGCATCACAAATGATGACATTTATGAGACAGATAACATACGATTCAAGTAATTCTAAATTGTTAGGTTTACTTAATGAAAAAAAGAGAGAGAATTACTTTGAGACTAGATTTATCACAATCTATAAAACTAATGAGTATCTATGAGTATTGGCTCTTTAGATAAAAGTGTCTGCTAAATGCAAAAATGTGACTGTAAATGTCTAAAAAGTTTCTTTCTATTCCAGTTAGTCCATACACCTTGTGCCTCTTTTCCTTTCATTCAGGACTTTACATTTTTGTCACGTTCATCAGCGTTAAGAGGAGCTGCTAAAAGAATCGGAACCAAGCTAATTTATGATCACTTCTCTGTGTTCTTCTGCATTTCCAATGCATCTTCTGAGGCTCATTTACCACACAGCTAACACCTACCCACACACCCACTTCTGCAACTTGAACCTCTGAGGATCCTGTAGCCATGGAGATACCTTGGTCATGAGAGAGAGAAAGAGCACCAGAGAAAGAGAATAGAGCTGACTCATGGAACTACTAGATTTTCAAGAGGCAGAGTGACCCACAAAGCAAAAATAGCTAGGTGAAGGCAAAAGAAATGCAAACTTTTAAGAGACACCTTTGAAATATAATACGAAAGACTGTTTGTTGTTTTAATAGCTGATGTGTGTCACTTCATATCATGAATACAACTGGATGTGTGGGCTTTCTGTGAAAGTTCTTAGGTGACTACAAGAATAGATTGCATGAGACATGTCCTAGTTTTGTCACCACCTAAAATAACTGTGTGGCTCAAAATATCTGTGTTTATGAAAGCGCAAATCCATTAACTGGCAATTCCAGGAGGCTGGTTATTGTTAAAAACAAAGACTAGCCAGATAAACAGATTTTTCAATGGTACAAGCTCTCACTTGTCTATCACTCCATTTCTGTCTGTCTCTCTTGGACGGGTGATTCAGAGGCGGTCTCTTCACACCATCTCCATTGTCATTCCTTTATTTCAATCCATTTACACCCTCACCAACGGTCCTGTGTTGAGAGCTGCCGGTTTTCACGCTTGCTGATGAAGCCGGGGCGGGCACCGTGTTGGCTGGGGTGGGAGACTGTTGGCTGCCTGGGGGAGGAATATGAGGTAGGTGTAGGAAATGCAAGTAAACACATTAAGCCCACAGGGCTCCAGCAGTGTTTAGAGTGAGATCAGGAGCTCAGGAGGGCCAACAGCTATACCCCAAGAGTTAGAGCCTCTGTTAGAAACATCAACCCCTTCCCCCAAAACCTTTGTCCCAAATGCGGCTCAAAGCTGATTGAGTGTGTGGGGACTCGGCTTTGGCTAATAGACTAAACCAAAGTAGGCCAGCTGCCGTGCCGATGTGTCTGAACGGCTGCTATGGCTGCTTGCTTTAAGCAAGCTTCAGGGTAACTGGAGCGTAAGAAAGACTGGAGTTCAGCACATGCAGACAGATGAAAACACATAAAAACATAAATTTGGTTTTAAAAGTTTCTTTTAATTTTTTGAGCAGCAATGTTTGCTAATATTGGGAGGTCTGGAGTTACAACCTTGATTTGTGTCATTTGTCTTTATTCTCTAGAAATAAAAGTCAGCCAAAATAAGTACATCCTATAAGTACATCCCATCAGTATATGGTCTAGATAGTTTGGGACCACATGTTAGTTTAAGTTTTCTGTAGTGTTTTATTGAAAATAGAAACTGCTGCTGGTACATATTCGTACAATTTGTAACAAGAACAAGTTCAAACATGTTACAGGCTTTATTTTTGACAAGTATACAGTAAAAACAAAGGGAAGTATTTTATGGTAACAGGGTTGAATAGTAGTCAGTTTTAACTTGTATATTGATTTTTGTGTGTGTGTCACAATTTGATAGAATGTTATAACAGGGTTGGGCACAACTGAATATTTTAGTGATTAAAATAATGTATAATATGTTTGTTTTAATGAACAGCATATCAACAAACTATTTAAAATATTTTATCATTTGAATTGTCTAATAAAATAGGGAAGAACCAGTGAAGGTGGGATATCGAATGCATCTCTTTAGGATGGGTTTCATGCTTTAGGTGCATTTAAAAAATAAAGGGACACCAATGTTCCAATCTGACTTGAATTTGTGGAAATCGTCATAGATTTACCATAGTTATTGCCATACTTACACTACCAGTCAAAAGTTTTTTAAAGAAGTCTCTTCTGCTCACCAAGCCTGCATTTATTTGATCCAATGTACAGCAAAAAACAAACAGTAAACTTATGCAATATTTTTACTATTTAAATTGACTGTTTTCTATTTGAATATATTTTAAAATGTAATTTATTCCTGTGATTTCAGGATTTTTAGCATAATTACTCCAGTCACATGAGCCTTCAGAAATCATTCTAATATTCTGATTTGCTGCTAAAAACATTTATTATTATTATTATCGCGGTGAAAACAGCTGAGTAGATTTTTATTCAAATAAATGCTTATCTTTGGTTGTTTCTATTCATCAAAGAATTATGAACAATGTACTCAACTCTTTTAAATATAGATAATAATAATAAATATTTCTTGAACAGCAAATCAGCATATTAGAAAGATTTCTGAAGGATCATTTGACACTGAAGATTGGAGTAATGATGATGAAAAGTTAGATTTCATCACACTAATAAATTACATTTTAAAATGTATTCAAATAGAAAAAAGTTATTTTAAATAGTAAAAATATTTCTAAATTTTACTGTTTTTGCTGTACTTCGAAAACAAATAAATGCAGGCTTGGTAAGCAAAAGAGACTTCTTTTAAAAAAAACTTTTGACTGGTAGTGTATCTTTAGTTACACATCTTTATTGCTCACTTTCTTTCATCTAACAGACACACAAAGTTAAACAACTGCCCTTTTAACCTAGCTGAGAGCTACCAGTAGGACAATTATTAAGCCGAAGAGAGTATAATGTGTGATGTTAGAGTGTATATCAGCATTTATTGTTTGTAACCACGTCTGCGATAGATAATAGATAGTGTGAACTAATAGATAATGTTTACTGTGGCCACTACAGCTGCACGGCTATCAGATGTGTTTCTTTTTAATTAACATACAGTGCACACTGAATGCCTTGCCCAGGCTAGTACAGTCTCTTTTACTCAGTGAAACCTGTGTTGCACAACCATGTGGTTTCTGTTGGTCTGGCACAAATGGCTAACTTACTTTTTTATGCTCACAAGACCCCACCACGTCCTTGAAAATACTTTCACAGACTGTTATTACAAACTACAGAATGTGCCATCATATAAAGGATCATGTTAAGAAGTATCGCAACTGTCCATTTTGATGAAAGCCATATAATGCCTCTGTTAGGACTCTTCACTTGGCACAGGGCACTTTTTACAAGTTCCTCGCCACACTCCACCAGTGTGCCCCTGATGATGGATGGCATTTCACAATAACCTGCCAGTGCTCCAGTGACGCAAAGTTGTTTTGATGTTGCTATTTGATCTTTTTTACAACGTGGTGGAAGAAACAGAGCAAGCCGCTGAAAATGTCAGCTCTGTATTATTCTACGAGAGAAATGAAAAAACAGGCATGCGGATCAGGAAGGAAAAGAGGAGGAACAAAAATGGATGAAGAAAGGAGTTAAAAAAGAAGTCTGTCTACAGTTAAGTGACCTTTTCAACAGAGGCGAGAAGTTGTGGTGAAGCGATGTTACAGTCACCTCTGATAAAAGACGGCAGTGATTGGCTTGTAAAGGTCTCAAACTATTTTTTTACTCACAAAGGACACATTATCTCTTATTGAGTATGTTGTGAATGTTTCGTGTCCTAACAAACTAAACTGTAATTTAAATTATTTTATTATCTGTAAGAGATGCCAGTTTAGTACTAAAAGCTAAAAATGTAAACGTTAAAAATAAGGAAATATGACAATAAAGGACTACAATAAAAAAGTAGACATCCTGTCTTAAAAAATAGACTGCCATCAGCATGCTGTCAAATTTCCACTGACCTTTAAACCATCCCATGAGCAAAACACACATACACACACGCACATCGTGCGTATTATGGTTATCCGGGATCAAGGAGTCAACCTTTTCAACTTCATCATTGAATAGTCAATCACTGTGATGGTTTGCATGGAAGGTCAGTAATCCTATCACCTACTCTATATTAGAGATAAAGGAAATTATTGGCTGACATGATTTCAGTCCCTGACCTGCAACTGGGGTGCATGGTCATTCCCAGCTGTTTCCATTTTATATGCTCTTTTATTTGGACTGTAACATGACTGGAATCTTATCGCACATTCGGTCTAGTGGAAGAATGCGAGTTCATTGTCTGCATGCTTCTCTGCACATATTGACACAAGCGTGAAACATGTCAACACAGCAAATTCTATAATGCTGGGTGAACTTTAAACATCATAATATTCGCTTATTGTGGATTGCACAGTCGCAGTTTCAGGTTTCAGCCTGTTTTTTGCCTTAAAGGGATTTTTGTGTTTATTAACTGACAGTGTGCGGCATATTGTTGATTAAGACACACATAGACACACAGAATTTTTTCTTTGCTTTCTTTAAAAAGGCAGTTAGGGTTACTGTGAGGCAATTGCAACATTGCAACTTTCTCAGAAGATTTAAAAGCAGAAATGTGAAACTTACATTCTAAAACACACTTATACAAAAAGATGTTTTGGTGAAAAATACTGTTTCATTATCGAGTGAATACATAAATATCAAACTCATTTTATACAGTTGAACCACTGATGTCACATGGACTATTTTAACAATGTCCTTACTACCTTTCTGGGCCTTGAACGTGGTAGTTGCGTTGCTGTCTATGCAGTGTCAGAAAACTCTCGGATTTCATCAAAAATATCTTGATTTGTGTTCCGAATATGAATCTTATGGATTTGGAACAACATGAGGGTGAGTAATTAATGACAGGATTTTCAATTTTTTAAATCTCCCCAGGGATTTTAGATATTACGTTTAATAACAGTCAAGTGCTAAAAATCAGTTATTCGTGCCTCTAAAGTCTACTCTCTGTAAACCAGGCAGAAAAAGAAAGAGTCAGAGAGAGGCTGGACATGTGGTAACAGGCTTGGTTTTTTTCACGCTCATGTTGAGGTGACTGGACTCATCATGAAACCCAAATGTGTGACCATCTGTGCTTATGTTGCCGCACTGCCATCTCTCTATTAGTGCCTGCATGCTCACATAACACTTTCCATTCATAATAGCACATGTATTGTGTAATGCCATTAAAATATACCTCCGCTTCACATCGAACCATGTATATATTGCGTTGCTCAAAAAGATGCTTGAAATTGATTTCTCGCTTTTGACTTCATTTGGAGACCTCTGTGCTAAAAATATCACATTTGGATGGATCCACACAGCGCATGTTGCAGCCCAATACGGCTAGATATGTTTTTTTTTGATGATGGATGAGCATTCCCTCGAGCCAATGTCAGTGAGAGGAAGCAACACAGCTTATGTAATGTTTATGCTGCCTTTGCCAACAAAAAAAAGAGTTAGAGGGTCTATATAAGCACTCCTCCATGTTCTGCATATCATTTGCTGGTTATAGAATGATCAAAAACACTTATTATACAACTGATCCATCAAACAGCATCACAATCTTGCTGAACGCCATTAAATAGTATCTGCTTTGACCTGTTCACCGTAGCAGATAATTTGTTTTATTTAGTTAGTCTCAGAATCTACACTACTGTTCGAAAGTCTGAAGATTAAATTGATCAAAAGTAACATGTTACAAAAGATTTCAATTTCAAATAAATGCCAAGTTCTGTCCTGAAACTTTAGATGGTGCAGGTTGATGTGTTGTTAATGCAAATTGATTATATTCAGCCAATGAGCTAGAGCATTTTGCAGTGTGCTTTCAGAGTTCCTCTGAAACCCTCCAACTTCCCCAGCTCCACCTTTATAGATCTGGTATGGTTTATTATATATACTACTTGTGCAGCAGCAGTATGTCTTAAATGCTATTCTTGAGCACCAAATCATCATATTAGAATGATTTCTGAAGGATCATGTGACATTGAAGATTGGAGTAATGGCCACTGAAAATTCCGCTTACCATCACAGGAATAAATCACATTTTAAAATATATTCAAATGGAAAACAGTTTTTTTAAATTGTAAAAAATATTTCACAATATTACTGTTTTTACTTGATCAAATAAATGTAGCCTTGGTGAACAAAAGAGACTTCTTTCAAAGAAAAAAATACAAATTAAAAATCTCACCAACCCCAAACTTTCAAATAGGCAATGTCACATGAGTAGACGTGAGATATTGGCCTGCGGCCGAATCACAGCCGTTCTGATATACAGCCATATCTCATATCTACGACTGTGATATTGCGTTCATACAACAGTTTGACGGTACGGGTGTGTAAATAAATAAGAAATAACAATGGAGTCTTTAAAACCCCTCTTTTGTGCAGAACTTCCCTCCGCCACGGATTCAGGTCTTAGTTTGACAGTTTAACAGCTGAGTCCAAGACTCCATTACTAACTCAAAAATGTCACTTCAGGACTAGTAACAAAAAGAAAAGGACTAGTATCGTAAAGAAATCATGTTTTTTGAGGAAAATATTTCTGCATTTTTCTTCATATAATGGACTGGTATGGTGCCCGATTTTAAACTTTCAAAAGGCAGTTTAAATGCGGCTTCAAACAATCACAAATGTGGCTGTAAACGATCCCAGCAGAGGAAGAAGGGTCTTATCTAGCGAAATGATCGGTTATTTACATTTTAAAAAAAAAAAACATTTACATACTTTTTATTCTCAAACGCTCATCTTGCCGAGCAGTCCTTGAACTCTGTGTATTCTGGCTCAAGACAGTTAGGGTATGTCGAAAAACTCCAATCGTATCTTCTCCCTCAACTTCAAAAATCATTTCAAAATCATCCTACATCGCTGCAGAAGTACCGACACAGTATTTGCAATGTGAACATGCAAAGAAGATCAAACATACTTAACAAAAAAAAGTGAAACAGCGATATAGGACGATTTCGAAGTTGAGGGAGAACATAAGATGGGAGTTTTTCGACACACCCTAACTGTCATGAACAGGAACAAAAACAGTCCAGGCAGAGTAAGACTTTTTTAATGCGTTTGGCATTAAAAAAGTATAGAAATTGTATTATTTTTATTAAAATAACCAATCGTTACGCTATAAGACCCTTCTTTCTTGGCTGGGATCGTTTACAACCGCTTTTGGGATCGTTTGAAGCCGCATTTAAACTGCATTTTGGAAGTTCGAAATCGGGGCACCATACCAGTCCATTATATGGGGAAAAATGCTGACATTTTTTCCTCAAAAAACATAATTTCTTTACGACTGAAGAAAGAAAGACATGAACATTGTGGATGACAAGGGGGTAAATTATTTTAAATTATTTGTAAATTATTTGTAAATTGTTGTTCTGGAAGTGGAGTTCTCCTTTAAAAGATGACTGTATTATGTGTAGTAGAGTATTATGAGAGAGAGATAGACTGGGCGAATGTGTTTACCTGCATCTGATACAGTATTTATTTTTCAAATCAATCTCATATTCACAATAAAACATTAGTTTGAAAGTCCTCTGAGGAAAGCTCTGCTCAGTCCTTTTGTGAGTCAAGCTGTTGTTGAAAGTAAAAATAACTTCCGTTTATAACAGCGTTTATTTTTCATTACTGCAGTCTCTTGTCGCCATGTAATGGTGGAACAATGTAACTAAAATCATTGCAAACACATTTCTCAATACTAAACACTACTATTATTTATATAAAATATTATTTAGTGAATAATAATGAATGAACAACAGCCATCATAAAAGTTGCTACGCAATTTAGTCAAAATTACAAAGGCAGTGCTCTGATATACAACACTGAATTTATGTGATGAGATTTTGCCTAAACTATTTGCCCTGGAACAAATAATAGATTAATGAGACCAAAGACTGCCTATTAGATTTACGCAAAAAAATTATATCTTGTGTTTAACCACTATAGAGACATCAGAGTCAGCGGTGAGTTCCAGAAGATCTGGCTAAGGTGAGGCTTCTCTTGGCGAGTTCATGAGCACTGAATGGCCATTCTCACCTGAAAACCACTTAAAATACACGATGTGACACAAAAACAGTAATATTTTTGTACAATTTTTATCTTCGGAGCCGTAACGTGCCTCAGATGTGTGCAGTGTGTGGCAAGAGATTTATTCATCATACAGTGTAGACAGCTTCACTTATAACGTGAATGTTTTTTAAAATGCAAAAACTTGCACTAGAATAGGCTACGCTAATCAGTGATGATGTTCTTTGATAATGTTAGGCTGCTTTTAGCCTCATGCTGGAGCTGGTTTCGAGCAGTGAAACTAAGTATGTAAATAATGAAATAAATTAGCACGATCTCGCAGGCTGACGATAGGACCCAACACTACTGTAGAGTATTATTTACTCACCCTCCATGCATCCTAGGTGTATATGACTTCCTTCTTTCAGACGAATGCAATTGGAGTTATATTAATTTATCCCGGCACTCCCAATGCTTTAGAACGGCATAGATGAGTGGTTCTCTTCATCAGTCCAAAACAAGTCCAATAATACACATCCATCCATAATAAAAAAGTGCCTAACACAGCTCCGGGGGTCAATAAAGGCCTCCTGTAGTGAAGCGATGCATTTTTGTAAGAAAAATATCCATATTTAAAACATAATAATGACTTTAATCTAGCTTGTGCTAACAGTTGTACACAGAACTTGCTTCTTTGACGAGGGGCGTGGCAGTACTGAAACACTGTCTAAACTGTTCACCAATCGCAACGCAGTGGGACAGCTAACCAATCACAACACATTTTGTTTTTCAGAAGGCGGGCCTTCATTAAACCCAAAACTAATCGAGCCATTTGTGCCAGGCTGGGAGAAATGTATTGTAATAATGTAACTTATGTTAAAAATAATGCGTTTTTTGAACCACCAAGCATGAAAGCATGTTCTAGTACACCCCCAAAACAAAATCAAGACTTTGTAAAAGAGCATAATAGGACCCCTTTAATAAAAATAAAGATCTAATGAAAATGTGTCATTATACCTTTATTACGTGGTAAACATTTTATAAAAGCTACAAAAGCAGGGCTGTTCTTTATAGAGTTATGACTAAAGGGCTTGCAGGCATGACACGCAGCCCTTTTGATATTTACAATATCTCATGTGTTGTGTTTGCTAAATATACTTCTCTTATGAAGTAAAGTATACAAGTAGTTTTTTTTTATTTTTGGGATTTAATCTTAAACTTGTATGCATATTTTCTGATTCACTTTCACCACTTAAAAAACGCTGATTGTGCAGTCATATTTGTGATGCAGCTTTATCCCTGTAGCCATGAGCCATGAGCAAACCATCTCATTCAGTGAAGAGAGAAAATTGAATGTTGCCTGGCAACCACAAAGAGCACTTTCCTTAAAAAGTAGGTGTTGATGTAATCAGCAAAAGCTAACAGCACTTATTCTTAAGTGTTGTGCATTAAACAGTGGATTAGCTTCACAGAGCTATTGTTATTTCCTCACATGACAATCCTTATTAATGAATATCTACAGCCAGAGAACTGTAAACTGTTCTTTAGCCAGATATTCAACCTCTTCAACGGGACATCCTGTATATCCTGGGGTATTTTTCTGTCAGACTGATAAACAACAAACTGGATGAATCAAGGTCATAATAAGAAATGTAATATTTTTTAAACATGTTAAACACCTCACGTCTAGGTCCTCAACGCCACAGAGGGAACGTTCTGTCCAAATGTGCCTTTAAAGCATTCTACACTACAAAGTGCCTTTAATCTAGATTGAAGAGGAAGGGGAGGGAGATAGTTTGAGAGGGAGGAGAAAAGGTTGCTAATGGGGAGGGTCATCAGCGAGATTCAGGACAATACCGCTCCCTACTGTTTAAAACAAGAAATGTTTTTCAGTGTTCGTTAACTTTTTTAAGGCTGCGTGAGGTTTTGTCAGAAAGCCAATGCGATGTAAACCACACTTCCATTCCAAGGTTGGACACATCTGATTCGCCTATTGTTTTTTTTAAATCTAATATTAGAATACTTAGAATATTGTATTTCTTAAAGTTGTTTCTCAGAGTCGTTGCTCCTCAAAGTCGCCATCTGTTGTGTAGATACAGTTCTGCACAAATTGGTCATTCTCTCAACCAACTTATAGAGGTGTACCCTCAAATGGTTTTGAAACAGTACTAAACCTTAAAGGGATAGTTCACCCAAAAACATGTTGCCGTCATTTCCTCACCCATGTTGTTCCAAATCTGTGTTTCTTTCTTCTTCTGTTTTATTTCGAGGAATGCTGGAAATTGCTGGTTGTCTTTGACCTCTAAATTATTATTATTTTTTTAACGACCTTTTCCCTCAATGCATAAGTAGGCCTATGAATGAGACTTCTGGGTCATTATCGGCTATAGGGAAATAACGAGAATAACTTGCGGTAAATGGTAAAACTGTTTGCGCTACAAACCAGTGTATTCATAATTAAGATAATACATTAAAATAATATGGTAAGACACTCCAATTTGCAATATCAAGTAGCAAAACGAGCTGTTCTGTACAGCTAATAATAGCTGGACGTGATGAGACTGGAAGCCACACCCATAAAAATTACAAACGGTCCCGCCCACTCTTACGGGAAGAAAAAGGTAGATACTTTCCATACTTACCATTCAGTTTAAATTTAAAATACATATATATAT
>JAHKKF010495881.1:0-26682 GCA_019740295.1 Labeo calbasu | reverse complement strand
AAAAAAACAAGGATGTCACTACTGAAACTTCACCAAATGTTTCGGTAGTGACAATTTTAGATACTTTTTGCACCTAGCTCAAATATGATAATCAGCACATGGTTATCTAGCACAGTTCTGAACAGTTGTACACGTATAACAACTAAATGTTATGGAATAACTTCCACATTTGACCTATCTACTCACACCCTGTAGCTATGAGAGAGAGCGTGACACATAATATTTCCTGATCATAAATGTAGCCAATGGACTAAAACATGCACTGTTTCGGTAGTGACATAAATGTGGGACTTTTTTTTTTTTTTTTTACCTAAAGTTTCATGATTTACAAAGTAAATATAAAATATGTATGTATCTACTTTTGAATATCAAAAAGATGTTTTTAAAAACAATGAAATAAAATACAAATATTTTTTCAGTATTGTTTTCATAAGTTGAAATTTAGGGGTTAGGGTTCAGAACAGCCACCTTCCATTTAAAAGTACCCAATAAATTATGATTTTATATAAATTAAGCTTACTGATATTTTAAATACTGGTGAGTTTCAATAGATAATAGAAGGGTCTTAGTAAACCTCTAAGATTTGAATACTTGTGAATAAATGTGGTTTTTGGTCGTGTGACAGCAGTTTGCACCAATTCTGTAGAATAACCCATGTAAGTTAAAGGTCATTGTATTAATTGTTAAAAAATATTCCATTCGCTACATACAGAGTTAAAAAATCCTAGGTTACCGTTCCTTAGCTTCCTAGTGAACGGTGTCAAGTGTTTCTCCATGACCCATGCTGGGTCTCCTAGAACACACTACCATTTCTTGTTGTTGCTCAATGAATCACTTCTGACCTGGATTCACAGTGTGGCTGTTTTCTGGCCTGAGCTAGAGTTGTACTACTCTTAAGAGTCATAAACATGGAACTGACCCAACTACTGCCAAATAACCCTGTTAATAGTCTCTGTTTATATTAAGAATCCGTGACAGTGGCATTTACAGCTAACCTATTTACAATGCATGCAAGATGTTTCTTGAAGCGCAAACACTTAGGCTATAATATTTTATGAAGATGTAGTCCAGTGTGCAGTGTCTGCAAACAAGTTCATTACCAAAGCAAGGCTTTCACAGAGTTTATATGCAAGCACAGTGTATCTACAATAGCATTGTCTCTGTAGCAACACTGCATGTTTTGAGCAGACTATGTACTGTGAATAACACAGAGACTGAAAATATTCTGATGTGAACCCAAAAGGGTAAAAACATTTTTTTAAAAAGCACTGACGTCTTTCCACAATCTCTTCCTCTTTCAACAGACCTCTAATTCGTTGCTGAATTATTCATGTTTTTAACTGAGAATCCTGTGAACGATTTGAGATCCCATCTGTCCTCAGCTGACTGTGTTGCATCTCTTTTTAACCAAGTTGGTGGAAAAGTATCCAATAGTGTTCTCATGTCTGTCTTTGAGCTTCTTTTGGCTTCTCGCCTTAGCTGTTCCAGTGAGCCGATTTTCAGACCTTCTCATTTGAAAGGAACAGACACGACTTGGAGGCATAAGAGGCAAAAGAGTGAGAGATGGAGAGAAACAGAGGTGTCAGGATTAGCCGTATCTAAGCTAACGCCCCCGCTCTGCTCTTCAGATGTGGCTAATCTCTCCCCGACTGGGTTTGCATTCACTCTGAAACACCGGCTCAAACAAGTCTGTGCACTATAGAAGGTGGGAGGTTGAGAACAGTGTTTTATCCCCCCCCTTTTTAATATTTTTGATGGTGGAGCCTGTGGTGGACATCTAAAATGAGACGAAGTCTCTCTGTTTTTTTCACAAATGTATTTAGGTTAATGGCATGTATAGCTATTATTTGTACCGCTTGCTGCTGCTAGCCTATTATTAATAATGACCTTTTTTACAAATTATTAGTCATCAGATCCTTTGTAAACACTACAGGTGCAATAATATTTACATATGCTGCACCTTCAGTTCATTCACAGAACAAAAATGTAGTTTTTTGACTACGCACTGCCCTCCTTGCCTTGTCAGACAAAACAATCTTTGTGGAAACTCTGCTGATGTTGTCGGAACGAATATGGTACAAGACTGCCCTTCCCATTCTGAGCTACTTCGTTTTGTTTGGTGTATTTTTCACTGCAGGTTGATCTGTCTTTTATACATAGGCTGAGCGATTGTAGGATGTGCAATAAATGGTGGCTTATTCTGTGTTTTTGTATGTCTCTTTGTCTCATCACCCCTCTCCTCACCTTGTTTTCCGTTCTCTCTATCAGTGTCAGACGATGCCAGTTTTGACGGACAAGTGCGTTTCGGTTGATGAGAAAAAAACATCCATAAATATCGAGTCGAGTGACCTGTTCTCCTTCGTTCCTGCTATAATGGAGGGATGAGTCATAGCTCAGCTGTCCATCTCTCGTGCTCTTTTTCTCTTCATTCGAGTGGCACATTACCACATATAAGAAGCATCGTGTTTCAGACAAAATCCAATTTGTACTTCAGCATGTGCTGAGACAACTTATGTGCTGAAACACCTTAGCAACCGCATGGCAACAACCTACAACTTGTAGGAGTGAATTTTTTTTTTCATGGGCAACTACACATTGGCTTCTATACCGTTTCCGCTACTGAATAAACATAAAATAGGTAATTGCGACTTTTTACCTCACAATTCTGACCTTTTTTCTTGCAATTGCGAGTTTACATCTTGTAATTCTGACTTTTTTTTCTCACGACTGCGTGATACAAACTTACCATTGCAAGAAATAAAGTTGCAATTCTGAGAAATAAAGTCAGAATTGTGAGATATGAACTCAGAATTCTGAATTTCTTCTCAGAATTGCATGATTAAATCTCACAATTGTTGACTTTATAACACAGTTGTGAGTTAAGTCAGAATTGCGATTAAAAAGTTGCAAGAACATATTAGTCTTTTTTCCCTCAGAATTGGACTTCATACAGTAACTCAGAATTGCGAGATAAACTCGCATTTGCAATAAAAAAGTCAAAATTGCGATAAACTCGCATTTGCGAGAAAAAAGTCAGAATTGTGAGGTACAAACTCGCATTTGCTAGAAAAAAGTCAGAATTGCAAGAATAACTAAGACTTAATTCTGACTTCATATCTCACAATTCAGATGTTATAACTTGCAATTGCGAGTTTATAACTCACAATTCTGAGAAAATTTCTCAGAATTGCATGATGCAAACTTGCAATTGAATTGTGAGTTTATATTGCAGTTCTGATATTATAACTTGCAATTGCGAGTTTGTCTCACAATTCAGAGAAAAAAGTCAGAATTTCGAGTTTGTATCACGCAATTCAGAGAAAAATAGTATTGTGAGTTTGCATCATGCAATTCTGAGACAAAAAGCCAGAATTGCGAGTTTGTATCGCACAATTCTGAGAAAAATAGAATTGCGAGTTTGTATCGCACAATTCTGAGAAAAATAGAATTGTGAGTTTTTATCACTCAATTCTGAGAAAAAGTCAGAATTGTGAGTTTTTATCACTATTCTAAAAAAAAAGTTAGAATTGTTAGTTTGTATCATGCAATTCTGAGAACAATTGAATTGAGTTTGTATCATGCAATTCTGAGATAAAAAGTCAGAATTGCTAGTTTGTATCACGCAATTCTGAAAAAAAAGTCAAAATTGCACTTTTTATCATGCAATTATGAGAAAAATAGAATTGTGAGTTTGTATCACGCAATTCTGAGAAAAAAAGTCTTTTATTTACTTAAATTACTAGTTCGGGATGTAACGGTATGAAAATTTCTTATCACGATTATAATTACAAAAATGATCACGTTATCAGTATGATCACGGTGTTGTTAAAATATGATGGAAATATTCAAAAAGTATTAACACATTTTTTGAAGATGTCTTTCATACTTTTTTGGGTATTTACCTGGCAGTCAATGGGACAGTCACAAGCCTCTCGGCCATCCAAAATATTTTAAATTGAAAAAGACGAACTAAGCTTTTACGGGTTTGAAACGACATGGGGGTAAGTGAATAATGAGAAAATTTTCATTTTGGGGTGGAGTAACCCTTTAATGATAATTAAAAAATGAAACGGTAACACTAACCGTGGGGAATTTTATCATGATTTATCGTCAAACTGGTTATCGTTTCATCCTTTTAACTAGTTTGTATCACGCAATTCTGAGAAAAAAGTCAGAATTGTGAGTCTGTATCACGCAATTATGAGAAAAAAAATCAGAATTGTTAGTTCGTATCATGCAACTCTGAAAAAAAAGTCAGAACTGCTAGTTTGTATCACGCAATTCTGAGAAAAAAGTTTGAATTGCAAGTTTGTATCAAGCAATTATGAGAAAAATAGAATTGTGAGTTTGTAGCATGCAGTTCTGAGAAAAAAAGTCAGAATTACTATTTTTTTGATTCAAGAATGTGCTGAGACAACTTCAGTCTACGTGGGAATCAACAAGGTGGTAATTACTGGTACAGGAAGTATCAGTTCTGAAAAAGCAACTCAAATCACACTTAAAACAAAGTTGATTTTCCATCATCAATGCAAAGATCAGGCTGCAAATTTGGATTCAACAAGTACATACCTAAATTTAATGAAACTACAGGACCACATAACTCCACATGAGACACGGCAATTCTGATGAACGTTGTCTGGATTTGTTGCCTGTCCATTTTCAAGCAAATGATAGTTCAAAAACAAAAAAGGACACCTCTAAGTTACTGAACCAGAATTCCAGTGAGGATTCTGTCAACTTCCAATGTACGTCACTCTCTGACACTCCTTATTCTGACCATGTATGCTACAAACAAAGATGTCCAATATTGACACTCTCCAAATTGCAGCGAGCCAGCTGTGTTGTCTCTGTGACAGCACGTGCCTTGGGTATGTCTTGCTTACCAATGAGCAGTTTAAGGTTGTCAAATTGGCACAGGTACAGACAACCAAACCTCAGATAAACAAGGACTCAAACGTGCTTAGCCTATCAACTGTGGTCCACTCCGCTGCCAGGTTTCTCCCAATTCAACACTTAAAACCTGGCTATAGTCCATCCACTGTTCTAGACCTTTCCAAAAAAGGCGACTGACCTATTTCTCTTTATCGCAGAGCTAATATAAGGATAAATAAGGGTCAATTAGCATGCAAGATTGTAAGCCAAGAATGTGTGACTGTCTTTAATTTGCAACAAAAAATGAAGCAGGTAGGAATGTATACTATTTTGCACTCTTGCGTACAGGATGTGGCGATAACTAGTCTATAATTCCTAATGAATCTAAACATAATAATTCGGGGCTGGTTTGAGCTTAGCAAGTTTTAAGTTGAAGAGCAGAAATCAGCCTTTAGCAAAGAATATGTCAAACTGCAGAATAATGTGAGTTGATTATATGTGACATTTCTCATTCAAGTGTGCTGAAATACAGTAGGTCGGCTTTAACATCTCTCTCGAAGATTGACAGGAGGCTGGCATGGTTGATTCAGTCAACAAATGAGTACATATTTTATTTGATTTTATATTGTTAAAATCTAGGAACATTAGTGGGTTGGCATGTGCTCCCTTTCCCCCCTTGGCGTTTCAACTGTGCCAATAAGATAATGAGAAAAGTTTATTTAGATTCCTGATTCTGGCTCCATAGTGTGTTATATGGACTTTCCAACAGCAAAAGACCCTCAGAATTGCCAGGGAAAAGTTTTATAGCCATTTCAAAATTGCTGACAATTTCCAGCCAGAAGCTACTGGCTGAGTCAGACTAGCCAACATTTCTCTTGGTACAGCATTAAAGAATATTAAAGACAGTGAGACCATAGGGGGAAACAAGGCATGGTGCAGTTTTTCCATTCTTTGGGTGTGTTAAAGGGATAGTTCACCCAAAAATGGGAGTTCTGTCATTAATTACTCATCCTCATGTCATGACAAACCTTAGTTCATCTTTGGAACACAAATAAAGATATTTTTAGTGAAATCCACAAACTTTTTCACACTGCATAGACAGCAATGCAACTGACACATTCAAGGCCCAGAAAGGTAGTAAGGACATAGTTACAATAGTCCACGTGACATCTGTGGTTCAACTATAATGTTATGAAGTCACGAGAATACTTTTTGTGCACAAAGGAAACAAAAATAACAACTTTATTTGTTAATTTCTTCTCTTCCGAGTACTAGTGTGGTGCTGCTGACACAGAAGCCGATGTTCTGACGTAGAACTCAAATGCGTTGTGCCTTATTTACAAGCAGAACATGACGAACACTATACGTAAAACCATCTTCATGAACTTGACTGAAGATTTCAAAAGAGAAAATGACTTAAATTTTTTTGCCCTTTACTTATTAAATCAGAATATACAGACAATGGGCCTCATTCATGAAACTTGCAAATTTGGAGTAATTTGCGCATAAAACAGACTTTCCCAAAAAACTCTCCTCCGGATTCACAAATATTTCCTAAACGTCCGATTTGATAGTTAAACGTGTACTATGATTTGATAGTTAAACGTGCTCATGCACGCTCACTCACAATTCTCATAAATCCCGCCTATGACTACAGCTACGCAAATTACGTATCAAGGAATGAAGTGGAATATTGTGGTGTACTTTCTCAGGATTGGCTCCAGTATATTGCATAAATGCAAAAAAGACTAATACACTGTAAAAAACAAAAAACACAATTTGTTGAGTCAACTTAAAATAATTTGATACCCTGCTGCCATAAAATTTTAAGTTGAATCAACTCAATTATCCAAGTCGTCACTTAGTACAACTTAACATTTCAAGTTGACTAAACTTTTTTGAGTTGACTAAACGTTTTTACAGTGGCATAAGCCTAACAATAAATATTTAATAACGTGTGTCCACTAAAGAGTTTTTAGCCAGTTGAAAACGACTCTACTTAAAACGACTAGCTGGTGGCACTTGAAATTGCTTTGGTGGCATAGTGTTTTTCCAGCTAAGACGCTTTGGTTGCTATGATTTGGAATATCCATGGCACATTACTAGTATCTTATTTTTAATAATTTTACTAAATATAAAAAAGCAGAAACCAGTAATACTGACTTCTCCATTGTTGTAGCCAGTTGTTGTACAAGTAGGATGGCTGGTTGGGATTTGTCCCGCCCCTCCTTTATTTACGACTTGGTAAATCGCGACAGTAATGAGAGCTACGTTTTTTACAGTTATCAACTCAGGAAAAAAAAAATTCAAAAGAGGGCAAGGGTACATTTTACACACCATTTACACATGGTAGGAAGCAGGTGTACATTTCTTTCATACCAACTAACATTTTGAAAATACAAACATTTTTATAATTTCGAAAGGTTACGTCAGAACGGCTTTACCAACGATTTACACAAAATTCGTTTTGCTTGTGTTTCATGAATGAGGCCCAATGAACTGAAAGATAGACGTTATATGTAAGATACACACAGCAAAGACTAACACGGAGGAGAAGAAATCGTTAAATTAAGTTGTTATTTTTGTTTTCTGTGTGCATAAAGAACAATTCTCATAGCTTCATAACATTAAGGCTGAACGGCTGATGTCACATGGACTATTTTAATGATGTCCTTACTACCTTTCTGGGCCTTGAACGTGATAGTTGCATTGCTGTCAATGCAGGGTCAGAAAGCTCTCGGATTTCATCAAAAATATCTTAATTTGTGTTCTGAAGAGGTCCTACAGGTTAGAAACAACATGAGGGTAAGTAATTAATGACAGAATTTTAATTTTTGGGTGAACTAACCCTTTAATTCTAACTGTTTTTGGTGAAAGAATCCTTGACTAACATTAGAAGTAGTCTTCAGGGAAAAGTGCAAATTGCTATAAAAGAGTAAAAAGAAGAAAACTGCTCTGTACCAACATGTGCATGGGCGTATGTGTCTGTGTTTTCGAATCACGCTGTGATAAGTAAATGTGTGGGTTTGTTATAGCATTGTTTGGGTGTGTATATGAATATGCGCTTATAATCTTGGGAGAAGAGTTTCTAGTAAAAACAGACTCTATAAAAGCTCATGCTGCCAAATTTGTGCTTTCTCCCTGAAGTGCAAGAATCGTTTGTACAGAGCTGCCACTTGTGGTCTAATTGGACAGTCTTTCATCCTAAGCCTCCAGGCTTTACTCAATATCCCTGTCTCACTATTTCTTTCTCCTCTCGGTCTCCTTGGATCCTTCCTTCTTGTCTGCCCTTCGCTATTCTTTCCCTCCTCTCCTGTATCCAATTTCTTATCTCTCGGTCTCTCTCCTTGTGTGTCCCTCTTCTCTGTCCCTCTCTGTGATTGCTCTTTCTCTCTCCCGCCCTCTATCTCACTCTCATCTGTTGGTATGGCTCAGGCTGCATCATCCAAGAGGACACGTGTTCTCTGTTTATTACAGAGCAAAAGAAGGGAGGGGAAGAGTGAGCGAATGAGGGAGGGTGGAACTGAGGTAGAGAGATTCACAAAGCATAGCCCTCACTGGGTAGACAGCATCGCTCTGAAAACGCACTCACGAGCAAACAACAAAGAGGCTAAACACATCAGAATCCTTTTAGACGATAACAGAACACACTCCTTCAGCAGAGGTAAGAAATATCTCCTTACTTATTGTGGTCATTGTTGTAGAGGCACAGATTAGACTGATCATTCAAGAGAACATCTGTTGTTAGGTCATGTTGAATACTTGATTGTTCCGGTGCTGTTTGAAGATACACATCAGATCCAAAAGTGCCCCAACACAGGGCCCTGAGGGATCTCAAGAGAAGCATTAGACTCCCTGCTGCGAGTATTACAGAGCTTGTGTCATAAGCTACGCTTCATAGTTCCAGCCTCTGCATTGGCGTGAATGGGAGGTCGACAGGTTAAATTTATTAACCCCGCAAAATAACTGCGTCAGACAGGGAAGCTTTGCCAAAAACAACAAGCCAGTCGCAGTCCATCCAGACCACCCCTTAATTCAGGGTAAGTCCACTAACAGGTGTCCTTCTCGTTCATTGGAGTAATGCTATCTGCTGTGGTGCTGAGAAGTATTCAGGTCTGTGTAATAACAGATAAGCAGAGCTTTTGTTTTTCTAATCTCAATAACACTTCACAGAGTATCTGACGCCAGTGTACCTGGTTGGGTGCCAGCTCGCATAGGGGGCCAGGAGGGCCGTGGAACTTTCCAGGGTGGATAAACTGTGACTTATCATGAGGCTTGACACTTTTAGTTTTAAAGGGGTGATGGATGATGTTGTTAGCACGTGCCTTAAGATGACAATATTTTGAGTTTAAAACAAAAGCATTTTATGCTACAACTGCCACACCTTTGT
This sequence comes from Labeo calbasu, assembly GCA_019740295.1. Classification (NCBI taxonomy): domain Eukaryota; kingdom Metazoa; phylum Chordata; class Actinopteri; order Cypriniformes; family Cyprinidae; genus Labeo; species Labeo calbasu. The sequence goes on along the minus strand of JAHKKF010495881.1, from coordinate 17,420 downwards.
CATACATGGTTGACGGCATGCCGTGCAGCTGAAGGTACTTCAGTTATTAATGTGTGGGATGATTGGATCTGTAAAGATGAATGTTAATATGTGCATGGTTTTGAAAACGAGTAATTGAAAAGGACGGATATCCTTCAGATACATTCACCCTTGTAAAAAAGACAGCACTGACGCAAGTTGATGCAAGGCTGTGATTAATTATTTTTTTCTCGCTAAATCTTCCTGCAAGACAACAACGAGATGCCCCCATTTCTACATTACATAACAACGCAACAGACGCCTTGGAAACTTTTCTGTCTCACTCTTACAAAAGCCATACCTCCTGGAAGCCTTCCCTGTTAGAAATGTCGTACTGTTCCTTCTCCGAGCATGGAAAAAGATTCTTCAATAAACTGCATGTTAGCTTTACTTTACTAAAAACTCTCCTGGCTTGAGCTTTATATAAAGAATGTCATTTCTAGAGGATTTTGTACATTGCCTGGAATCTTTTCATTAAGCATCTCTTTGTAAGAGGCATGCCCTGAGACAAGTTTGAATTGTAGTGTCGGAGGGGGCTTCCTCAATACCTCAACGTACTTGCTGTGAGAGTTTTCTGAATACCGAATATTGTGTATAGCTGAATTACAAATGGATCTTGTTTTGTACTGATAGATGGGGCCCGGATTGTTCTGGAACTTCCCATCCAAGACTAGCTGCACGGTTCCACAGAGCCTGCTGCAGACAATGTACGTAGTTCCGCCTGTAACCGAGGTTGTAGCCTTTCTTTTCCGTTTTTTAGCATCCATCCCTTCATTTTTTGTTCGTCTTTTTGCTTGTAATCCATGGCCCGTTGCTGTCTGACCACATAATGATCACACCTTGATTTGTCGACCAATCACTGGGCAATGGCCAAGCAAGGTCAAGTGTCAGTAACCATCATTACTCATAATCCATCGCCCAATAGTTGTCGATTGTTTCAGCCTTCAGTGTCTGACCAATCCGTTCAAGTCTTGAATGTCTTTCAACCAGTTGTTGCTTGAGCTACATGCTATTTGATAATGAAAATAAATGTTCATATGCAAAGCTCCATATCGACCTTGATGTCCATTGTTCTGTATTGGTGGGTGTTTTTCTGTTCAAGAGGGTCCTTCAAAACTTAATTTGCCTTCTGCAGTTCTTGACCTCCAGTGCCCCCAATGCAGCTTATAATCAACTGAGCCACGTCACACCAATTTCATGTTAATGAACTACAACAAATGAAAAATATCTGTGAATAATATGACTGCACATGAGTGAAGAAAGCTATTATAGGCCTGATTGTATTCTGCTCTGACCTAAATAGGTGTGCAGCTGTGATAAATGCCCAGGCTGGGGCGAAAGATAGCTTCATGAAAGCTTTTAGATACAGGCTATTTGTCAAAATGGAACCATTAATGTTTCATGGAAACCACACCTAATATCCCTGGTTTCCATACAGTAGAAACCTGTTTTAAGAAAAGGTTCGGCCAGGTTACAGTACTTTTGGCCAAGGTAAAATGCCGTTATTGAGGACCACATACCAACTCACCTTCTGTCAGCCTGGCTTACAGCACCAGGCAGCTCCCTGACAAGCGGCAGGTGTGAGGAGTTGGAAACATGGTTGATTCTGGTGGTACAGATAGCCGTGATTGGTCCTTCAGATGTCACCCAGAATCCCACTGGAGGTGTGAAGTGAGCTTTCTAAGGGGTTGAGATTACAAGAAGTTTTTGTGAGTTCCACAGCTGCTTTATGTCTTTTTAATTAGTTTTTAAATAAAAAGACATATTCTGTCATTGTCTGCTACTGCAGTGTTTCTCTACTCCAGAATGTTTTAGATGCTTCCATATCCGACACACTAAGAATCCGATGAGTTGAATCAAATGTTTTATTAATGACGCATCTAATACATCCCCAGGACTGGAGTTAAGAAACACAGGTCTAATGGACTAGGGTGTGCTTTAGTTTATGACTGCAAAGTTCCTGGAACTGTCTATTTAGTGTGAGGGTTATGTGAGCTAGTTGTGCTGTTATGCCCATTTAAGTTTCATCTTCCATCACCCTCAACATTTGACCTTATAAAATGGATTTGAGAATCTTGGACATGAGTGAAATATACACATTAGAAGAACAAGAAGATCATTCATTCTATAAAAACTAGGGCTGCCCTCGATTAAAGATCTTTCTGGTCGACTAGTTGTTCATTTTAAGCATTAGTCGCATGTTTATTAATAAGCCATATAAATCGGGGAAAAAATGATAATGAGCCTTTAATTGTCTACATAGCCTAATAAGTGCTTAATCGACACCAGCAGATAACATACTTATGAATGTGTCAGGAAAAAACAGCAAGAAGACCACATTAACGTTTTAAAAATTTATTGACAAACTACTGCTTTCTTTGTTTTCGGATTAAGAGATGAAGTCGACGACACTGACTCGGCATCTCCACAGTAGTGGATGTGTCTGTTTTCATGTTTCATACGGATTACATCATCTGAGAATATTTTTTTTCCATTTGAAATGGTTCATTTGAAAGTAGACATTTCGCTCTCTCTATATATTTTTCATGTCTGTAAGGCAAGTATACACAGAGTTTCGAAGTTTCGCTCTCAAGTTCACAAAAGACTGAGACGGCAGAAAGCGCATCCTGCTTGCTTTAATTATTTTACAAAAGCGCAACGGTTTGTTGTTGTTCTGAGTGCACACAAATAAACAAAGTCTTTACAGATTCAAAAGATGTATTACTTTTATCCGTATGACCAAAAATGATGGAGTACTTTAAGAGCAAGTGACCGCACCGGTGCCTGCATCTATCATGCACGAAGCGCGCTACTGTTCAGCTTCCACACTCTTCACGGATACGTGTTAACTAGGTTAACACTGAGTGGCCATGTAAAGTTGCTACTACTTAAATATTTCAGATGTAAAGCCATATTTGAGGTCGATGAATGATACGTGAGTGTTTGGATGTTCTGGACGATGTACTGTATTACCACATAGACCAGCCGTTAACGATCTGTCCGTCACAGACGTGACTTTGCCACTTTCTGTGAATTTTTTTTTCTGCAACTAAGCAAATTTTGGTCGACCAAGCCTCGTCAACGGTTAGTCGACTATTAGGGGGCAGCCCTAATAAAAACAGAGAAAACTAACTCAGCAGTCAAGCCAGTTTTTAGTATGTGTAAAAGAAAGATACTGTATTTATCTTGACATTTGACTTTCTCCAGGCAGAAATAAGTGCTTTTTTAAAACTACAGTATCTTCAGGTCTTCTGCTGATTTCTCTCATACTTGCACCCTCACATAAATTAATTTATTTTTATTTCCTGGTATATTTGATTCTGCCAGCATGTGGGTGGTACTTAGCACTCTCTACACCTTGCTTACGCAGTCATGTTCGTTCTATTTACCTCGATTATGTTAGCATCCAAATGGCTAATTAAAACTTCGATCACTTGTATAATCCAACAGCGATGCCAAGAAGACCGTCTTGCCGTTTCTTGCCAAGATCCTTCAAGAGTTCCATCAGACATAGATTTAGTTGTAATAGTTTTTGTGCACAGCATAAACACACATTGTCCTAGCCCAGTTTCCAGGTATTGATAATGATTCTGTGTATTAGGTCAGACCCTTGCCTTTGAGCAGATTTATCGATTTGGTGTCTGACAGAATACTCTTCCAATGGTCTTTCCATTGTCATATTCTTGTTTTTTCAGCTCTGGCAGAAGTCATCTGCTCAGCCTCTCTCTGCTCTAAACATGTCTGAGAGTAACCACAATATCTTGGTGACTCCAAACTCTATTTTTGTCTAGTACTGCAGTTAGGATTAGCAGTGATGCTGTCGAAAAGGATAAAGAAGGAAAGATAAAGGTTATCCAACTCCCTGAAGATTGCAGGGGCGTCTACTGGCATTACTAGAGGTTACCATAGCAACACTGACGGGGTACAGAACCCACAAAAAAAATCTCTGCTGCAAACAAGACGGGTTACAAGTTGACTTTGTCTCGAATGTATTTATCTGTACCCATACAATCCAAAACCAGTCCGTGTTTAGTCCATATTGCTCATATTACTTGCTCATAATCCTCAGTTTTAAATTCGGCATGTAGCTCCCGCCTGAATTTGTGAAGCTTGTTGTGGAGAGGTGTAGTATTACTTGTATAAGCTATTGGATTCGATTTAGTGACCAGAATATCACAGAGACTTGGGCAGGGCTCTGTTGACTTGGGCTACGTGCAACAAGCTAGAAAACACCCAGAACAGCTCAGAAACCACATAACAATTGTGGTTGCGAGGAGGCACTGGCAAGCACCACTCACGTTCTGTTTCGAAAGAGTAAAAAATGTTGCTCTATTATGGTGTAGCAAAACAGAGTGCTAACGATTATAATAATGATCTGAGAAAGGTCAGTACATGTGGGGGAGGCGGGAAGCCGAGATAGATCAACGGAGAGATCGTGACAGAGAGGAAGGGAGGGAGAGAGAGAGAGGCCAATTGAGAGTATTGTGGTCATGTCTAGACCTCGTTATAATCACCTCATGCGAGGTGTTATGCAACCAAAATAATCATTCCCTGCAGGGCTCTGAATCATTCTATCCGTTCACATCCGAGGGTTTGATTTACACTGCCCATGATTCCAGATTCATGCAGCTCTTGGCACTGATAGGATATAAGAGTGGAATGACTTTCTGGTGAAGACTTGAAGTGTTCTGAATTAAACCCAGTTATTGTGCAACTCTTCCAAGAGAATGATGCATCAAAGTGTTCTGTCATTTCTTGAGTATCTGATGAGGTTGTTTTTACTTTTTTATTTCTCATTCATACTCTTGTTTAGTCATTTCCACAGCATTCGTGTTATTAAAGGATAAGTTCACTTTCAGAATTACTTAACCCCATGTCATCCAATACTCTAAAAAATTCTGGGTTAAATACAACCCAGCACTGGGTAAAATATGGACAAACCCAAAGCTTGGGTTGTTTTGACCAAGCGGTTGGAAACATTTAACCCAACCTCTGGGTCAAAACAATCCAGTTGCTGGGTTTGTCCATATTTCACCAAGCGCTGGTTTGTTTAGAGTAAAAAAAATGTTTGTTTTTCTTTCTTCAGTCAAAAAGAAACTAAGGTTTTTTAGGAAAACATTTCAGGATTTTTCACCATATAGAGGACTTCAATGGGAGCCAACAGGTTGACGGTCCAAATTCCAGTTTTAGTGCAACTTCAAAGGGCTCTACACTGTAAAAAACAACAAATCTGTAAAATTTACGGTAAAAAAAACTTCAGCTGTGGTTGCCGGAAAACTACTGTAAAAAATAAGGTAGCAATATTTTAGGTTTTACGGTTTTAATTTCATTAACTGATGTAATGTTAACCAACATATTGAAGTACCGAAATCTGTTTTGTAGCTTTGTAATACACTGATAACCACCAAATCTGATGGTGATGAGAAAGTCATATGATGAACCAAAGCCCATCACAAGCAGCTTTTAAATACTAACATATATATCCTTGGTGCACAGTGTCATACACGCAAACACTAAACACCATCATGGTAACACACATGAAACCGAAATAATGCAATAAACATTAATTTAACAACATTAGATGTAACATACAATTCTAATGTATAAAACTAACAAGAAAAAACCAAGAAACATAGTTATTTCAATAAAAACATTAAAAAAAGTAACGCATGGAAATTCTGATAATGTCAATTTACGGTTATTCACTGTAAATTTTATAGTTTACTACCGTAAAATTACATCCAATATCTAATACAGTTTTTCACCATATATATAGTAGGGGAATTTACCATTAACCATTTAACAGGATTTTACTGTAGCATTTTTACAGTCTTTTACTGTTAAATTCATGGTCATTTTTTACAGTGTACACGATGCCACCCGAGGCATAGGGGTCTTACCTTTAATCACGTAGGAAATGTCACACGTCTTTCGCCTATATATGTGCATGACCTTACCAACATGACTACAGACGCTTTCACACCATGTAGTTCTAGGAACTAGCCAGAATGGTGGTTCCAAGAGAACCAATTTCCCCCTCAGGCCATTTTCCTGGTTGCATTTGCACCAGCAGCAGGAACTCTGAAGTGCCCGACAGGGACGTCTTTATTCGTGGCATTTACAAATGTCAACAATCAGAGAATGGAGGACGCCGTGATCGGAGCTGTTTTTGTTGTGTGTCGTGGGTTTCGTGGTAATGGAGATGTAATATAAATGCACAATTTACGCCATTAAAAGAGCACGAAAATCTGACTAAATCTCCTATGACAACTTGCAATGTGTACATATCATCGAGACTGAACTTAGAACTTCCACCATAGTTCTAGGAACTACAGTATGAAAAGGTTTCTCCAATCATTTTGCTAGATAAAACCTTTATTCCTTGGCTGGGATCGTGTAGAGCCCTTTGAAGCTGCATTGAAACTGCAATTTGGACCTTCAATATGTTGGCTCCCATTGAAGTCCACTATATGGACAAAAAGTCTGGAAGGCTTCCCTCAGTAGTTTCCCTTAATTTCTTTTCAACTAAAGAAAGAAAGACATTAACATCTTAGATGACCTGGGGGTTAGTAAATTATCAGGAAATTTTTATTCTGTAAATGAACTAATCCTTGGCAGGAATGTTAGATGTTCAGAAATGCTACTAAATAAACTACTGTTGCTTAGCCTAAAGGATTATGCTAGCAATATTTCCTGTAAATAACAGCATGCTTCATAATCTTCATCTATATACACATGTGTTTGCAGAACTATTTGAGACTAATAATGTTAGCTGTAGGCTTTAGAGGTGTTTGTTATCTTAGTGTCGTGTTATCGAAATATCAGTTGACACTGGCAAAGCTCCCATGAGCCGACTACCTTCAGCTGCACAGCTGGAGTCTAATAAGTTCCTAATGGAAAAGTACATTGTCTCATCCATCAACGGATACCTTCAGACAACCTGTGAGCCAGTGTCACAATTGGCCATGTGCTCCTGGCGACTGACAAGTCTGTGCCTTTTTGTGTCATCCTGAACCTAACCACCAAACAACATTCAAGGCATGTTCACAATGCCACCTCATTTTAAGTCCACAAAACCCCATAACCACAGATTCAGATTAGCTTCAGATGATAGCTGGGTTTTACATGGGGTGTGTCTCGATCTGCTCCCTAGTTCAGTATTTAGTACACTGCCCAGGTAGGCAGACATTTTGAGTATGGGTCACCATACTCGGCCACAAGTCACCTCCTTTTCTTTCCTTCATTTTGTAAGATGTTCCAGTGCACTGAAACTCCTAGTGAACATATTCTCCTCTTGAAAACATTGTCTTCTTCAGTCCTTCAAGTCATCAGAATAGTGATGTTGCATGATGTCATAATCATGTTGCATGTAACTGAGTCATTAGTATCCTAATGTTTATTGGATCAAGGTCCTTGCTGGTGCCTGCAATCATGTTTACGATATGCTGATTCTTTCCATAGAGAACTAGGGAGTGGAAAGAGACGCAGCCATGGTTACTAGCTGGTCCAAGCAAACTGGTTTAGCTTGGGCTGAGATCAACCAAACTGGGTCTGAGATCACAGCTTGACCAGCTTTACCACCTTAAAGACCCCTAGGAAACTGTTCAACAACTGCAGTTGTTACACATTTTTGATTGATGCAGGAAGTTTGGGCAGGACATATTGAATAGGTTACGTCAGTACGCTTTCGTTACATCACAACCATAAACCTACACTTGTTACTTGGTTGTAGGTGGTAAAAGGGGGAAGGACATTTGGATTGTAGAAAACATCTGATTGGACAAAAATCTGTAGTGCAGGATAAGTCATCATTATTTGTGCTCTGTCTGTCCGAAAGAGAAATTCAGTCAATTTAAAAAGGATAGTTCACCCAAAAATGAAAATTCTCTCATTAAAGGAGAAGCTCACTTCCAGAACAAAAATGTACAGATAATTTACTCACCCCTTTGTCATCCAAAATGTTCATGTCTTTCTTTCTTCAGTCATGAAGAAATTGTTTTTTGAGGCAAGCATTTCAGATTTTTTTCCATATAGTGGCCTTCAATGGTGCCCGTGAGTTTGAACTTCCAAAATTTAGTTTAAATTAGTGATGGGAAGTTCGGATCATTTTACCGACTCGGACCTTTGAGTCTCGTTCAGCAAAATGAACAATCTTTTTTCGAGTCATTTCGTCATTTTAGCAAAATATAATTAAAATGTTGTTACCTCCCTAACGCATCTACTGCTTACACAAACGTTGATCACACTTCGAACAAAACAAAACTATAATGCTATAAGAAACAGAAAAGATTCATTAATTGTTTACCTGGGTCTTTAGTCAATGATTAGCTCACCTCGCATCTTATCTGACAAATTTTCGGGTTTGAGTAGTTCGTTCATCACGTGACAGCCCAATAAGCTTAACCAACGCAGTCTGAGCCGGAAAAAGAATTGATTAGTTCATCTCTCGAGTCTTCGGGTTCGAGTCGTTCGTTCATCACGTGACAGCCCCATAAGATGAACGAACGACTCCAAAAACCCAAAGCCTCGAAACAGGTGAACTAATTCCAGTACAGAATATAGGATGTTGCACATGCGCGACTGAACGAATCACTCCACGAGACGACTCGTTCGTCCTGAGTCACATTAAAGATTCGTTCAAAATGAACGAATCGTTCAAGAACGACCCATCACTAGTTTAAATGCAGCTTGAAAGGGCTCTAAACGATCCCAGCCGAGAAAGAAGGGTCTTGTCTAGCGAAACGATTGGTTATTTTCTAAAAAATGTGCAATTTATGTACTTTTTAACCTCAAATGCTCGTCTTGTCTAGCTCTGCATGAACTCTGTGTATTCTGGTTCAAAACAGTTAGGGTATGTAGAAAAACTCCCATTTCATTTTCTCCAACTTCAAAATCGCCCTACATCGCTGCAGAAGTACCGACCCAGTGTTTACAAAGTGAACGCGCAAGGAGGGTCAAACACCCTTTATATAAAAAAAGGTAAAATAGCAGTGTTGTAGGATGGTTTTGAAGTTGGAGGAGAAAATTAGTTTTTCAACATACCCTAACTGTCATGAACTGGAATACACAGAGTTCACACAGAGCTAGACGAGACAAGCATTTGAGTTTAAAATGTATAAACTGTAAAAAATGTTTTTTAAAATAGCCATTTCGCTAGATAAGGCCCTTATTCCTTGGCTGGGATCGTTTAGAGTCTTTTGAAGCTGCATTTAAACAGCATTTTGGGAGTTCAAACTCACGAGCACCGTAGAAGTCCACTATACAGAGAACGTTCCTGAAATTTCTTCCTCAAAAAACATAATTTCTTTATGACTGAAGAAAGAAAGACAAGGGAGTGAGTAAATTATCTGCAAATTTTTGTTCTGGAAGTGAACTTCTCCTTTAATTACTCATCCTCATGTCATTCCAAACCCGTAAACCTTAGTTCATCTTCGGAACAAAAATTAAGATATTTTTGATGAAATCTGAGAGGCTAACAGACAGTGGAGTAAAGGCCACAAAAGTACAATTCTGATATCATGAAGAACTACCGTTTTGATATCATGGGGTCTTTAAGCTGGTATGATCACATTTTTTTTCCAGCAGGGGCAGTATACAAGGTTTAAGTGCTGTAGGTAATATTACAATATTGGAGAACCAGACGAATTTGCTTACATTTTGGTTTGCTCTCAAATAGTCTTGTTAATCTCAGGTGTGTGTGTGTTGCCATGGTGATTGCAGGTTGCTCTCCAGGATGGCTGGCATGAAGGATCAGCAGTTCACCGAAGAGAAACCGCTACTGCCAGAATCCAGGGGACAGGAAACAGAGATGGTGAGTATGTGTGTGACTGTGTGTGTGTGTGTGTGTGTGCATGGCTAAATATAGTAGACCAGTTAAAAAAGTCCCTTGTTTTTAGGCAAGAGAACAAAAAATCGGATGTGTGTGTGTGCATGATAACGGATTTATCTATGCTCACCAAACACCACATTTCATCTTAATCCACACATCTGTATTAAGCTAATGTGAAATGAAAAGCGTGACGTGTATTTAATGCCAGTAAGAATAAATGTCCTTAAAATATCAGTTCAAAATTTGGGACACTGGACAACAAGGGGTGTACTACTTTTATGCTTTTCTTTAGAAGTGCTCTGATATTCATCTGAGAACAATTAATAATAGATTGAGTGATACTACCTGTGGGAACATTTTCGCAAGACGCAAAATACATACCAATAAGTACATATTACTGCAGTTTCCAACAGGAATGAACACTAGAGGCGGTTAAACAGCGAGCACTTGTAATCATTTTTATACACAGTTATGATTACAGCTCCATATGTTTTGCTTTCTAAACGTAATAAGATTGCTCAGTAGCTCTGCCAGCACAGAGCTGGCCTTAGGATGTGGAATCCATGGGTATGAATCTTGTGAAAAACACGACTCGCGATGAAAGAGCTGAAAGATGAGAGACTCAGTGGACATTTCACATCGAATATGTCACGAAATGTACGTGGCAGTTTGTATTTTTTATCTGATTAAATCAATGTAGTCAGTCAATCAAATGCACTGGGTTTTACGTTTTCATTTTAAGTGCTAAAATTGTGATTTTCCAGGCCAGGAATTTTATGAATATATAACAATGAAGTTATATATGTTAATATTAGTTGATAAGCTGTCATGAATTAGAAAAAATGTGTATTTTTACAGCATACAAAACCCAGCATTTTTTTAAATCTAGACATTCCTGTACCGCATTAATATTTTTCTCTTCGTGTACAGCTCTAGAACATTTTGTCAAACTGCAGTGTAATCCTTATTAAAAGATTACAAAAATTCACATTAACTAATCGCACATGATTGGAAGTCATGGCAGTTCATTCGTCAAAGCTTGTTGTGTGGATATTGTGTCTGCTGTTTATTTTTCTACATATCAAACAGTACCATTCATGCATATCATCATTTTTTTTCTTCAGCTTCTCACCTCTGCCACCAAAGCATTGACCTCCGGTCCTTTAGAGGGCGCTGTCTGCTGTAGTTTGCTGTAACTAGTGTTTGTGTCTGTGTGTAACGTGGCAGGCTAAAGGACAGTGTGTGCACGCGCTGCCCTGTGCTACGCCCTCCCCCCCCACGGCTCGCCCCCCAAAGCGCTGGCATGCGATCGCCCGACACTGGCTCGGCCTGACGCGCCGTCGGACCAGCGGGTTCTTCCCGGTAGGCTGATTACCGCACAGAGCACGTCCACGTTTCCAACTAAGATATTAATTTCTTTCAACTCCTGTTTACTTAGATGCAGCTCTGTTAGAAAAGACCAAACAAGGCCTGATATTTTCTACCAAAAACCCATTCAGTTTCACATGTAATCTGATTTAGGGAAAATACAGATTTTAAATTGTGATGAATTTTAAGCAATAATCAGTGGATTACCTGTGGCATTTTAGTATTATTGCTTAAAGGGAGTTCACCCAAAAATAAAAATTCTGTCATTAATTACTCACCCTCATGTTGTTTCAAAGCAATAAGACCTTCGTTCATCTTTGGAACACAAATTGAGACATTTTTTCAGACCCTGCATAGACAGCAATGCAACTGACATGTTTAAGGCCCAGAAAGGTAGTGAGGACATCATTAAAATAGTCCATGTGACATCAGTGGTTCAACCGTAATTTTATGTGGCTACGAGAATACTTTTTGTGCGCGAAGAAAACAAAAAATAATTCTCGTAGCTTCACAATATTACGGTTGAATCACTGATGTCACATGGACTATTTTAACGATGTCCTAACTACCTTTCTGGGCCTTAAACATGGTAATTGCATTGCTGTCTATGCAGGTTCAGAAAGCTCTTGAATTTCATCAAAAATATCTTAATTTGTGTTCTGAAGATGAACAAAGATCTTGTGAGTTTGGAACGACATGAAATTTTGGGGTGAACTATCCCTTTAAACGAATTGCTTTTTAGTAGTGCTGTCCAACAGTTAATTGCGATTAATTACATCCAACATAAAAGTTTTTGTTTACATAATATGCGTGTATACTGTGTATATTTATTATGAATATATAAATATACACACATACAGTATATATTTAGAACATTTTTACATATATTTACATGTATGTATTTATATTCATAAAATATGATTAGTGCTGTCAAACGATTAATCGCGATTAATCGCATCCAAAATAAAAGGTTTTGTTTACATAATATTTGTGTGTATACTGTCTATATTTATTATGTATATATAAATATACACACATGCAGTATATCTTTTGAAAATATTTCCAAGTATTTCCCTGTATATATTCATATTTGTATAATTGATATTATATATAAATATTTTGAATATATAAACATAACATTTTTCTTAAACATGTGTGTATATTTATATATACATAATAAATTTACACAGTACACACATATATTATGTAAACAAAAACTGTTATTTTGGATGCAATTAATCGTTTGACAGCACTAAATATAAATATTTTTAATATATAAACAACATTTTTCTTAAATATATACATGCATGTGTGTATTTATATATATATATATATATATATATATATAATATACACAGTAAATACACACATACATTTTGTAAACAAAAACTTATTTTGGATGCGATTATTCGCGATTAATCTTTTGACACAACTGTAGCTAATCAGTGAAAGTCAAATCAGTGTAGTTTGTAATCAGGACCTCAAAACACCACATGAAATCCATTTATTTTTTCCATTCATTAAGGTTTTTGATATTTATTGCAACATGACCGTAATGTCATATGTGATGCTTAGAAATGCCAATAGCTGTGCCTGAATTCAATCATTTATGTTAACAAATGGCATTCACTATAAAGTGAATAAGTGAACAAGAACGAGTGAGTGCTTTTGGACAAAGCATATGCTTAAATGTGTACATAGTACAGCAATGGCTCTGAAAATGTCATCGTGATAGCAAGACATCATGATGGACATGAACACAGGCAAGACATGAACATTCAGTTCTCTGTCCTCTCCACACAGACTCTTGTCGAGCATTGTACTAACACCTATATCATTACTATGGCAACCTGTGTAGATATGCCATATATAATCTATAAATGGCATTGCTTAGGATGGGATTTGAAAAACAAATCAGCTTTATGCACCATGTGAACAAAGCTTTATAAACCACAATGTTATAAGTCTCAGTTCTTCAAGAAGAACAGCACATTGTTGTTTACCCATAAGGCTGCCCCCTTTTGCACTTCTGAGGTACTGCATTAGAGTTTCAATCCTGAAAAGGAGTGACACCTGCTGGTCCGACATTAAACCTGCTTTTGCTTTTCTGCTGCCAACAGCTAAAACTGCATGCACTAACCTCTTTCTTTAGGTTTGTGGGTTTCTTCCTGCTTCTGCCAATCTGCACAAGAATCACATTATAAGTGATACTTGATTTTCCAAAACGGATGCTTGTTTTCTCATGTAGATTGTGCTAACTCGTGTTTCCTTGGCTTTTCAGAAAAAAATGAGGTGGATTTGTGTGATACAATTGTCTGGCAAGGAGACATTGTCCTGTTCTCAAGCTGTTCTTTTACAACTGTGTTTTGTACTCATTTCACCTTTTTTTTCCATAGCACATTGTGTTCTTAACAGTGCCTTTCCTCATTAATGTTGGGGTTGGACCAGCTCAGGCCATCAAAATGCTAACCATTATACTTAAATGTATAATGGAGTTAACAGGCCTCATATCAGCACTGAAGCAAGCTCAGCTTGCACGTTCCACAAATAGCTGCTGATCTGAAGCCAGCTAAGCCACCCACATACTAACCAATCATGCCTAGTGAAACAACAACCAGGGGTGTAAAGTACTTGAGTAATTTTACTTCATTAAAGTACGTGTTATTATTTAAGGGCATGTTTACTTAATCATTTTAAAATGAATAGCTGCACCGTTTCCTATTTATATTTTTAAAGACAAATATACTTTTTATATTCCTTAAAAAGTACATCACTGGTCATTATGATGTAAATCTGGATTCCACTTTATAATTTACTCTTGAAAATCCAGTCACTTTGCTTCTAAATTAAAACAATTAAATTTGGCTTCAATTCTGAGTGTTTTGGGCTAGTTACTTTGACATTTGAGTAAAATGTTGACATTTGTACTTTAACCTAAGTATAATTTCTCAGTTCTTTTTACACCCCAGACAAAAACTCACAATGTTCAAGCTCAAGTAAATGTTTCCATCATAGAAACTCTTTCCTCGCTGACGGGACCTTGCAGAGTGTTGCTCCAGTTGCTGCTTATTTTATTCTGATAGCATATTAAAACGAATGTATTTGGCTTTGATGAACCTGACCCTTTGTGTTCCTGCAGGAAAACTGTGAGACCTTTGTGGCAGAAGGAGATTGGAAGGTATGACGACTCTTTTCTTAAGATTTACATTAAAACAGCCAATCCTTATGCTTTTTCACTTTTTGAATTTTAGTCAGTGTGTGGTGTGTATGTATGGGCATAAAAAATATCTACAAAGTTACAAATCTCAAAGTCCACTCCTTTGGAGATATTTAGTTTTAAAAAAAATACCTTTTCAAGAACTACAACGAACAGTTTTTTGGACTACAAGTTGTTTTCCGGGGGTTGTGATGTCACAAAGCTCATTAGAATATCATTAAAATAAATCCCGCCTACTGAAATTTGAATGGTTGGGGGAGGGGCGAGGTGGGGGATTAGCCTAACTTTAGCAATGCAACGTGGAGAGCCACTTCTGGGACGCTTCAACGAGCCGTGGCGTGGCTAACATAAAAACAAATATTGACTAGAGTGGCCACGTTCCGTAACACGCCGCAGACGTGCAATATAGGGGGTCAAAACACATGCCGAGCCGTGGCTGGTATAAACACATGCATTGACTACTAGAGTGGCCGTGAACTGTAACACACCGCAGACGTGTGCAGTGTGTGGTAAGAGATTTATTCATCATACAATGTAGACAGCTTCACTTATAACGCAAGTGTTTTTTAAAATGTAGAAACTTGCACTAGACTAGGCTAAGCTAATCAGTGATGATGTTCTTTGATAACGTTAATGTTCTTTGCTCGTTTTTTGTAGCTGTTTTTTGAAGGAAATGTAAGCATTGTAATTAGTAACTTATAATGATTTTATTTAATTGTTGTCATATTAAATACAAATTAAGTCATATTAAAAACATTAGGCTGCTTTTATACTTATGCTGGAGTTGGTTTCGGGCAATGAAACTAAGTATGTAAACAATTAAATTAGCATGATAACATCATGTATTGGTGATCTCGCAGACTGACGACAGAACCCAAAACTACTGTAACGTCAACTATACCTTAATATATCCTTAAAGAACTTGCTGCTTTGTCAAGGGGCGTGGCAGTACTGAAACTCCGTATAAGCTGTTCGGCCAATCAAAACGCACTGGGACAGCTAACCAATCACAACACATTTAGTTTTTCGAAAACTACTTAACTAATTGAGCCATTTGTGCCAGAAAGGTAGAAAGGTATTGTAATCATGTAAATTATGTAAAAATAATGCGTTTTTCGAACCACCAAGCATGAGAGCATGTTCTAGTACACCCTCAAAATAAAATCAAGACTTTGTAAAAGAGCATAATAGGACCCCTTTAAGGGACTTTAAGACATGTCAGATTTAAAATTGTGTGGCTGACACAGCCTCATTGTTCTGTTTAAGCATTTGATGATTAAAGACGTATTGTTTGTCTTGGTTAGAGAAAGAATGCACATTATAAAAATTACCGTTAATGAGAGAACGTGAGAGGGAGAAGGAAAACATGGAAGCGCTGCTATGACCTACTGAGTTTCAATCAATATCCAATTCAGAGATCAAATTGTAGTTTAAAGGGATAATTTATCCAAAAATTAAAATTCTGCTATTAAATACTCACCTTCATATCGTTCCAAACCCATAAGACCTTCGTTCATTTTACACAAATTAAGGTATTTTTGATAAAATCTGAAGGCTTTCTGACCCTGAATAAACAGAAACGCATCTGACACATTCACGGCACAGAAAAGTAGTAAGGACATTGTTAAAACAGTCGATGTAACATCAGTGGTTCAGGCGTAATTTTATGAAACCTTGTTTATGCACGCTGTACATAAAACTTTGCAAACATGTCAGAAGATTTTGACAGAGAGGATGACTTGCAGTTTTTTTGCCCAGCCTAGGACATTCTACGTCAGAACACCGGCTCCTGGACAGGAGGTCGTGGTACTCTTATGAACGACTGTCTAAGACTGATACGGAAGAGAAGAAATTGTTGAATAGAGTCATTTTTTTTTTTTTTTTTGCACACATAAAGTATTCGCGTAGCTTCGTAACATTATGGTTGAACCACTGATGTCACATGGAGTATTGATATCTTTACTACTTTTCTGGCCCTTGAACATGTCAGCTGCATTGGTGTCTACGCAGGGTCAGAAAGCTCTCGGATTTCATCAAAAATATCTTAATTTGTGTTCTGAAGATGAAGGTCTTACAGGTTTGGAACGACATGAGGGTAAGTAATTAATGACACAATTTTCATTTTTGGGTGAACTATCCTTTTAAGTCAAACTACCAAGATAAAAGTTGAGGTATAAGAACTTTATCACCTCAGTTTTGTCGCTGTCTCACGGTTTGCATCATCTCTTCACACCTCTGACAGAAATAGGACTAATTCGCAGAGAGAAGAATCTGAATAAAACAGCGAGAAATCCAAACAGGAGATGATAGGATTTGTAAGCCTCATGGCTCATAGAGTGAGAGGTTTTAATTGTGATGGAGAACAGATAATTAAATAGGTGTTTGCTAACACAATATGCTTACCTAATGGCATAGAAAAAAAATGAAATGTGATGTTATAAATCAGATTTGGGAATACAGTGTGCTTGTTCAACGAAGCATTCCAGACATCCGTACTAAGAATTAAATGACTGTTCACTCAAAAATGAAACCTCTGTCATTAATAATATTCTAAACCCATAAGACCTTCGTTCATCTTCGGAACACAAATTAAGATATTTTGGATGAAATGCGAGAATTTTCTGACCCTGAATAGACAGCAACACAACTACCATGTTCAAGGCCCAGAAAGGTAGTAAGGACATTGATAAAATAGTCCATGAGTGGTTACGAGAATCGTTTTTGTGCACAAAGAATAAAAAAAAACAGCTTTATTCAACAATTGGTCTAATGTACAGAATTTACATTAGATTAAGCACTAAACCTGTTAGCATATATGTGCATATGTGTATGGTGTGACAGTATAAGTATTAGTATTAGTATAATAGCCAGTCTTAAAGGGGTCACCGGATGCCCATTTTCCACAAGTTGATATGATTCTTTAGTGTCTTAATGAAAAGTCTATAATATACTTTGGTTAAAAATTCTCAATGGTAGTGTAAAACAACA